>JBBPTZ010000303.1:0-26683 GCA_038094315.1 Phylloporus cf. tubipes | reverse complement strand
TATCACCAGGATTTTATACTTCATTTCAAAAGTCCAAAAAGTGTTCCAATGACATCACTGTCTTAAAATGGTCATATCTCAACCGCATTTGAGCCAAATCACATGACCCAGGGACCGATTTGGTAGCCAAGAGTATGTACTTTAATTGTTCTCACATAACCTAAGCGACATTCCCACACCCTGTTGCAGGACATTTCACACACTGAATTATTGTCAAACATTGGAACAGTTTTTGGAGTCACTGTATTGTCAAGAATGTTCACCACTCACTCTTCATCAATCAAATTGCCATCATTATCAAGCCAGTTCTGATCTGCCTCTGAAATGGGCTGACCAGCTCTAAGCTCAGCCTCAAGCTTGGTTTTATGATCATGTATCTGACTGCAAAGCTTGCTTAGATCATTTTTTAGAATTTCAATAGACTTCATGAGGTGGGAATAAAAGAAGTTGACGTTGCAACCATTTCCATGGTTGGAAACTTCCTAATGGAGTATTATATCTTAGTCATCTGACCCCCTATATGGGTTATGACGACTGAAAATTCATATGGATTATTGGTTATGGGTTATGGGTACTAAATCTGTGCAAACCAACTCAGGACATGGAAATTGTATGTGGTTTCAAAGAGTATGGGTTATACCCTGTATGGGTTATGACAGAGTCAACTGTATAGCTGAGCATAGTCACTTTAGGCCAGATTAGCACTGCTTTAGCACAGGTCTTTGCACAGCCTTGCACTGCTGTGCTTTGCCTTTGTGACTTGTCTTGACTAGTATTAGCTAGGTCCCATTTAGGAGTGTTATGTTAGGATAAGTGTAGGTATTGCATAGAGAATGCAATATGGCTCATAAAATGGCAGGAAAATTAGTGAAAAATAGGGGTAAAATAGGGTGATCATAACAGCATCCTAATACTTGTAGTTCTATTAGATGCATGTGTATTCCTCATATTTACAGGATATTGTAGATGTAGTATACATGAATGTAAATACTAGAAAGTGTATAAAAGATCAAGGATGAGCACTAGGATTTCCCTAGTTTTGTTCTCTTGGAGTTTCCTAGCCATTTCTAGTATGATTCCTACTATTGTTTTCAAAGCTTACTACTTGTCTAAGAGTAAGCAATTGGTCCTAGCTGGGCTAGTTGTTTCATACACCTTAAAAGCATGGATCCAAGCATATAATAAACTTTAAAAATAGTGTTGCAGAGATAGCAGCATATATGAACTGGTGATTGCTGCTATGATGTTTGCATCAGATTTGATACATCTTGCACAGTTTGGAAACTCATTAGCATGGCCAATCTATCTCTCATTTAGAAACCTGTTGAAGTACATTTGCACATGCTTGAGTTTGACTGGGGCATATTACTTTGTTGGTTTTATATTCAAGATAATCCATAATACTGCTACATGAGGAATTTGACTGATCTTGTTGTAACTGCAGCTGCCACCTATAGTTACTGGCTTCATTTCTTGGTTCATGAACAAGAAGAATCACTTAGACATGCTTGCACATTGCAAGCATGAGCTTATACATGCCATATAGAAGATTTTGCTAAACAACAAGTTTGTAAAGGCTTACAAGCATGGCATTCTTATTAAGTGCTACAATAGAGTTACTTGATGCATATTCCCTTGTATTTTTACCTACTTTGCAAATTATCCAAAGAAGTAAGATATATTTGTTCCCATGCTGTTAGTTTTACTAATACAACATCTAGAATTCTTCTGGCCATGTTCCAAGATAATGGTTGATATCTTTGTGTGAAACAATCCAACAACCAGTTAAGGTGTTGACACCTAATGCGTAGATGCTACAGGCTGCTCAAATAGAACATGCAAGGGGTGAGCATGAACCAGAGCTCTCCAGTTACCAAGGTTGGAGGGGGAAAACCAAGAGGACAAACTGAGGTCCTCTGGGCTGGCTCTGGGCCTTTATATACTATCTAGGGGTATGTACATGTTTGTACCAAATCTACCAATATGTATCCATATATGTTTATAACATGTGACTACTGCATATATCACCATGAGGAGAACAGCCTTAGGATTATATGGAATGGAAGCATAACATGAGGTGTTTCATGTGCATCAGAAGAGAAGCATGGCATGAGGACAATACATGGATTTGAAATGTGAGAAGCATAGAAGAATGGAAGCATACCATAAGGATACAGCATGGATCAAAAGAAGACATGAGGCATAGAAGATCAGAAGTGCATAAATAATAAGGTGCTGCCTCATGTCATGGATAAGGGATAAGGGCTGTGTCAAGGCACAGGGTAGAAGATAAGAGATAAGACATCAGTGGCGACTGTGACAAGAGTGAAAGTGAAGTGTCACATGTCTGTGGGTCATTAGATAAGATAAGATAGAGAAGTGAAAAATTATGCTAAGTCCATTGGAATGTGTCTGTAACATTGTGTTACAGTTGTATTATTGCATTAGTCTATTCTTTTTTTTACCTTTTTTTACTCTGACCCTAATCCTTGCTAGGAATACTACCTACTTATTATATCTAAGATAGGGGCAGCAAGGCCCAACTCAAAAGGTGCTACTGGGGTAGAACATAACTCAATTTACTTAAAATAGAGGCAGCAAGGCCCAACTGGAATAAGGTAAATATGGTATTCAAAGTAATAAAAAAAAGGGAAATTTCACCTCAGAAGGTGCTACTGGGGTAGAATACAACTGAGGTGAAAGTAAGAAGTTTGAAGGTTTAAGTATTACAAAGACACATATGCACTTAACTTTGGAAAACTCCAGAGTGGAGTAGATGAAATTAGGCATTCCACATCTGGAAAGATGAAGGGTGCAACAGTACAAGGTTGGGAGGAGTAGAAACACCACCATGCTGCATGCAGGAAAACATAATGTATTAGAAATGGTCTAAAGTGGTCCAAATGAGGAAAGAGAAGGAGAAAAACAAAATATCTCCAGAGTTGTACTTTGACATAGAATGCTTATACTGTTACTATATGTGTTACGATTCACCCCTTTCTTTTCTATCTTCTCACAGACACCATTTCCATTTCCTCTATGATGACTCATTTCTTACACATTGGCTGATTACTCATCATTTGCCAGTCATCGTTTCCTCTTACCTAGTAGCGTTTCTCCCTCCGCTTAGTCATACTTCTTCGACGTTGTTCTACAATGTTCCTTTCCTATCTTGACGATAGTTTCCTTTCTTACACTTGGTCCGTGCGCCGTTTCCTCCTCCTTAAATACGAGTCGCACACACATGTATTTCCTAAGCTATTTCTACTTGACAATACATCAAGTCGATCACCTACTTCGAGTTTGTCTTGTTGTTCACCTAGCCATTCTCCTCAACAACCTTTCCAATCACCCTTCAATACTTTTCTGTTTCACCCTAGTCAGGCCCACGCCTCTAACGCCCTCTGCGTCCAGTCAAGCCTACACTTCTGTCGATGTCGTCTAGCCAGTCAAGTCTATGCTCACCCCTACCCAGGTCAAGCGTAACATCTTGTATGCTTCAGATGAAGTGAAAGTCAGGCCATTGGACTCTTTTACATCTCCTTTAGTTTCTTCTTGTTCTCTATAACATTCTATGTTAACCCCTTTAATATTAGCTTCACTTTCTATTCCCCTCTAATAAGCTTGTGCTTTGCATAGCTTTAGCTTTTTGATATATTTCTTTTTGTTTTATTTACAATATGTTCTGATTTCCTTTATTCTGTTTTACTAATCATTTCCAATACTCTGGTTATACTCTATCCTGACTTACAGATACAAATCCAGTGTAACTTTAAAAATATATAAATCATATACTTTGTACTGTAAACCTCAGTTCTTTCAGAAGTGCTACCTTCCAAAGGGTGCAGAGACAACAGCCAAGGGAGCAGTGAGGGAGAGATTACTCACTGATAGGGCTGAGATGTGTTCAAAGAACTTAGTGGTCTTCTCAAGATATGAGAGTGGAGAAGATATAAGTTTGGTTAAAAGAAAAGAAGACGATACATGGGCTCCTTATATACTAAGGGAATACTGTTTATATCTATATATCATCTGAGTTTGAATAAGATGAGAGCTAAATGCCATTGATGCCCTATCGCATCACCAGTTCTCAGACATAGCCTTGTATTTGAAATAAATAGAGCATTAGCTCCACTGCTCCACAGTATAAGTCATATAGATTTATATGGAATGTTCTAGAAGGATGTTACATCAGCAAGATGACACATGAATATAAACAGAAAAAGTCTAGAATGTCAGAGATAGCTAATGTTGCGCTTGGCCTGGGGAGGGACAGGCATAGTCTCGTAAGACCTGAGGGTGGGGACGAAGGGCGAGAGGTCCTAGGGATTTCCTAGCAACAGGTGTCTATTGTGATATGCAGGGAGATGGAGGGGCCTTGGAGCTACCAAGGGTTCAAAGGGAGAAAGGGGTGTTGCGCAACGACAACAGTCAAAGCAACACAGAGGCTACTCTGAAGTAAGCCTAAGACTTAACGGAGACAAGACCTAAGCACAGCTTAGGAACTGAACAACGGAGGCGCTTGAATTCGGATGGAAGTACGAGAAAGACAAGCATGGGAAACTATAGTACAGGAGCAATGGGCTTATATATAGAGGGGAAGAAGGATGACATAAGCAGATGTAGAAGGTCATGGAATGTTGTGGAACATTCATGATGAAACGTCTGTGATAAGAGATAAGCAAGAACAAATGGAAGGAAGCCAGTTAGCATGCAAATGGCTAGTGGAAGATAGGGAATATAGGTATGGTAGTAACCAGCTGAGAGAAATGAGCATCCAACATGTCGCTGGAATGGGCTAGGAAATACAAGGACGACAAGCATAGTAAGAAAAGAAAAGAATGAATCATAACAGCTAATGTCTAAAGGGGTTATCATAATGTAACCAATGAATTATCATATTGTAACCAGTGAATCATGTGAAGCAAAATCAGGAAATGCTAAGTATAAAATATCAGATTTCCAACAAGTTCAAATATCAACAACAACACTTCCACTGTCTCTTTATGTTTGACCCATGACTTTCTGCTTAATGGACTTTATTCACATTCCTCAACTCCACTGCTACACTCCTATCCTATGGATTATTCCCACATCCACTATAATCTATCTTCACACCTTTGCTTCAAAATTAGAACATGATAGTGTACAAGGGCATGACACATATGTAAGTCCTGTGCCAAAGTCCTACCCCCTCTGATCCCATTCCATGCTAACTCTGTTTTTACTCTCCTAGTACACCTCCATGAGTTCCTTAAACTCTTATATGCTCCAATGAGCTCCAGACATTATTCTCATGGTTTTCCTGAAATCTGGACCTCCTAGCATCAAACATGCCCCTTCTAGAGTTAAAGACAGTGGGGAACTGGTTTGTAATAGCAGTGCACCACTCACATATATTTTGAATAAAGATGTGGATACCTGTTCAATAACTCAATTTGTATGCATTTCTTGCATTTCCAAGGTATCCAACATGGTGATAAATGTTGACAAGGAGAATGAAGGCCTTACTGGTTAGTGAGAGATATTATCATTACTTGAAATGGCAGAACAAATTGAAAGGTATACATTATTGATAATCAAAAATCTACAGTACAACATGTATCTCTTAAATCCATTCTTCTACTTTGCTTCAGCTCTCTTTCAGCCTAATTTACTCCTCATCCACTTCTTTACATAGTTCACCCAAGTTGTTGGTTTCTTTTCCTGGATTTATTCTTGCTTTCCTTGTTCCTTAGGTATATAGTTTGGGGCTTGCTGCTTTGAATTCTTAGGAAGGGTGCTGCAAGAAGATATTGAATGCAGGACAGATTCATAGTGTTATGATTCTTTTTTTTTTCTTTTTCCTTGTTATGTCCTTTGTACTACTTAGCCAATCCCAGTGATGTGTTGGATACTTTTTTTACTTCAGCCAATTACTATGATATTCAATAACCCTTATCATCCAATAGCCATTTGACCAATAATTAGCTTACTTCCATTTGTTACTGCTTATTTTCTGTCATAGACACTTTGCCATAAATGATTCCATAACATTCCATAACCTTTTATTTCTCATTTACACTAAGCAACAAAACTATTGCAATATTGGCAACAATTGTAATGATTGATTAATATCTCATGATATATTGGAGCTAGACCAACAAATCTAGATATTATTAGAAAGCCATCATAAAGAGCTTTCCAAAAATACATACATTGCTTATGTAATTCATTCACAGTAATGAAATATTCAACAATTAGTAACAGGTACTCATTCCAACAGTTTTGTTGCTGGATATATACTATTAGAAGTTAATAGAAAATATATCCTCTATTTATCTTGATGACCTCAGCTATTCTTCTAGGTATGCTTTCAATCAACTTCTGACACTCCTCCACATCAATCTTCTTCCATTTTACTTGTATACACTTTCAAAGTTCCACAATTCCCTTTGGTGGCTTTGAATATTTTGCTAGCCTTCTTTTAAGAAAAAATCATAGGTATTCTATGAGATTAATGTCTGGAGATTGGATAGGCCATATCATAACTTCATATCCATGCTCAATAAACCACTCCTTGGCTCTTCTATTGATATGTTTGAAATTATTGTCTTGCTGGAAGATAATGTTTTTTGGAGTTTTCTTATAAAATTTCAAGGTTTGTTAAAGCTTATTTTCTAGAATCTATATATAGAGGTCAGTATCCATTCTACCATCAATCTTGCAAGCCATTCCAACACCATTCCAAGTTATACAGTCCCATATCATCAAGGATCCTCCTCCAAACTTTATTTTTCCTGCCATTAATCTATTATTGATATTTTATTTTGCCTTTTTCCATGCCCACTTCTTGCCATCTGACCCTATGTAATTAATTTTGATTTCATCTGACCATATAATTCATTTCCAGTTCTCCACAGTCCAATCTCTATGGCTAAAAGCAAAGTCCATTCTTGCTTTCTTATGATACTTTTTGGTCACCTGAACAACATTTTCAGCTTTGCCAATTCTAATAAGCTGAATAGTATAACACATATCAGTGGGAGTTATGATATAAGAACAACCATCAGAGAACTTGGCAAGGTTAGAATGAAGTCTGGAGCAAATTCTACTGATGGTAGAGTGATTTACACCAGTAGCAAGGGAAATTTGATGAGTGGATTGATCCAAATCCAAAAAAGTAAGAATTTGATTGGCATTATCAATAGAGAATGGTTTTATAATGATAGAAGCAGACAAAGAGTGGTGTTATGGTTTGTTTGTATCATGTTGAACTTATTGTACATCACATGACTTACTGCTTATATAATAATATGTCAAAACATATTAATTTGATACTTTACTAACTCAGCAACAAAACTATTGCAATGAATACCTATTACTAATTGTTGAATATTTCATTATTGTGAATGAATTACATAAGCAATGTATATATTTTTGGAAAGCTCTTTATGATGGCTTTCTAATAATACCTAGGTTTATAAATCTAGCTCTAATATATCATAAGGTATTAATCAATTATTACAATTGTTACCAATATTGCAATAGTTTTGTTGCTCAGTGTATGTACATAATTCCCTTTTCACCTAGTATATAAACCCACTTTCCATATACTTTAGTTCCTCACACTTGTCTTTCTCATACTACTACCTAAATCCAAGTATCCCTTTGTCTTTGTTTCTTAGCTGTGCTAAGACCTTATCCTCTTATAGTCTTAGGCCTACTATCAAGTGGCCTCTGAGTTATTTTGACTCATGTTGTTGTGTAACTCCACTTTATCTCTTCAACTCTTGGTAACCCCAAGGTCCTCATGTCTCCCTATATATTACAACAGATATTCAACTACTAGGAACTCTCTAGGGCTATTTCTTGTTCCATTGCCTCTTGTTTTCAGATCCATTGAGACTATGGTAGTCTCTATCTGAACCTAATGTAACACATACATAGTACCTTTTGTAAGAATTGTTTATTATAGTTTTGCTGGAATGGACTTGCTTGTCTAGCATTAATAAGCAATGATGCCATATATAAAATTGAAAATAATGGTGGGTGAACATGACTCCTGTTCAATCTGTGCATTCATGTTGCAACCCTCTTCAAAACAAATTCCAGCATATGGTCACTTCTTATTCTAATCAAAGTTTGATTGGTGTTTATTAATACATTTGTGGATGTTGAAATCATCTGGCTTTTTAAATCTTTGTAATGTGATGTAACTATTGGGCATAGGACCATGTTCTGATCATGGTATATTGTTGGATCCCATTGCAAAGTTTGAGATTTTCAATAGTCAGTTTAAAAACTCTTCCATAAAAAACTGTATTTATACCTATAAAAAGACAACATTCATAGAGCCAAGCATTGCATGTAGATCCTTTTGCAGGAGGACTCTGTTTTGAGTGGCATTTATATTGCAAAGCAGGTTTATAGGTTTATAATAGACTGAATAAGTTTTGAAGACCACTCTAATATACTAGAATTGTACTTAACACCATTAAAAATCATCAAAAATATTAGTAAATAATATTATCTTGTCACCCTTGGACCTTGGGATAAGGTGTGCCACATCACACACTGCTGCTTCAGCTTGGATAATCATATAGTACTCATTTTATTAGACGATGTTTATTTTAAAGCTGGGATTGCACTATGTTTTCACAGTAGCTGTGATTTGATCAGACAGACCATATTGATCAACAAATATGTAATTCTCTGGAACAACAATCATGATCAACAACCACCTTGCATGCAAAAAAAAAAAAGACCAGCCTAGAATTTTATAAAAGTAACTACTGCTGTTAATTATATAGTAATATAGATGTTATAGTTGACTGGTTCTGAGTTATTGAGTGATTCATAAAGATCTCCATGGGCATCACAAATGGAGAACACAACAGATCATAGCCATTTGAATGGGCAGATAATAAGATTTTTAATCTCATAAAGCAAAATGGAAAAAAAGTGAACCATCTAATTCCTAACATGGAGGTAAATGTTGATTACCATGATTAGAGCTGTTTTTGTATCCAAGCTAAGGAATAAGCCTATTGAAGCACAAGTTGCCTGCAAGGAGAACAATGTTGCATACATGAAGCTTTTTTCTGATTCTATATAGGCAGCAAAGCTTGCTAATCACAAGAAGTAGGTCATATCAAGCTCAAAGTTGACTTACTACCATATGGCTGCTGTCACCATCTTTGCAATGACCTGGACAAGGAGCTCCATAAACATAATCAGAGCATAGCAAAAAAGCATGTGAAAAGACTCTCTAATGCAATCTCTTGCCATTTAAGAGAGTAAATCATTTTTTTATTGTTAGGATCTTTTATTTAGATTGTCTATAGCCTCAGGATGAAGTACATGAAGGCCAACAAACAGTTAGGTCAATTTAGAGCTGGGTGCATATATAAAGAACTTTTATAACATTTGATCTTTCAAAATATTGTTCATAAATACAATATACTCTTATTTATCTTTGCTATTGCTTATTATCTTCTAGAAAGTGTTGTCTAGAACTTTTCATGGTGGCTGATGGTTCATGAATTCTGAAAAACAAATCCAACATACAACACTTTCTTTTCCATTGCAAATCCAGGCCAGGACTTTGAAGCACAAGCACTAACACTTTTTAACATTAAAGAATGACACAATAGCAGCCTACCAGAGCCAGGCCCTTGCCAGGATCATGACAACATAAATAACTTTGATAATATTAAGCTGGATGATTGGCTTGATCCACAATAACCATGCCTCAGTGATTCTACTATTGTTAATCCTAATCCATCTAGTTTGTTTATCAGCAGCTTTGTATGTATTGTTGATCTTTTACTGTTGGGTCTGTTCAAAATGCTTACTGGTGGTTCTAACAATATTGTGGATTTCTCACTGCCAAGTCTATCTAATCTATTTACTAGTGGTTCCAATGTTTTTAATCTCTTACTTCCTTTTAATTCATCTTCCATTAGTCAGTTTGACAGTTCACTAATGGATGTCAATTCTACCATGTTGCAGTGTCAATAACCATTTCTATGCTCCACACCCTTACTATTATAGGGTTTTTTTTTCAAATCTTTTTCCATTGCCATCTGTCATTTTCATATCACTCCTGTCATGTGCTTTTTTCCCAGCAGGGCTGCCATCATCAGGCAATTCACCATTATTAGTGCACTCTCCAAATTTATCACTAATCTTATTTGAAAGTCCACTGCTTCCAATTTCCAAGACATCTCCATGGCAAGCTGCAAGATTGATCATTCTCTTCACCTATATTTTATGGAAATCAATTCATTGTCCAGCCAATCTATAATTGCATATAGATTAATTCTATTATATGAAGTGTACACAAAGAATCTGGGATATTGAGAGTGGAGATGATATTTAGTCTAATATGGGTCTGAGACAAGAAGAGGTGTGCACAAGAGGAAAACCTTGGCACTAGCAGAGTGGCTCAGGAGTACATAGTAACTCAAAAAAGTCCAAAAAGATGAGACTAGATAGTACACTTGGATTGTGTAGATAAAAAATGTCCTTTGATATACATGGCAGCAGGTTTATATATGTAGTTCTTAGCTAAGCAATGAAACAATCAAAATGTTAGAGAATGTTGCAAATTAGCTAAGGACTGCAGAATGTGTGATAGAATTGGGGAAATGACACTATTGTAAAAGAAACAATTAAAAAGTAAGCTGTTTGATAAAAGTGTATAGAAATAAAAAGAATAAATACCAGAACTCCAACTAGTAGGATTGAAAGAAATGGTGTGGAATCTAGAAGATGGGGGAAAGATACTACTGGTTTAGCACAATGACAAATAGATAATGTTTCTAATTGGGACATAGATTGAAATAAAAAGAAAAAACATCAACAGACATAGCAACTCAACTGTAACAAATTCCAATGATAATAAAGCCCATCAAGTTTTATTTCCCCACACTAGTTCCTATTTCCATTCACAAAACAAGAAATCAGTTACTGATATCAGCTCTGATTCCAATTTCCCTATTTATATGTTCAATATTATGATTTCTCCCTATACTACTCTTGTTTTCCTCTTTAAATAGAACTCCCCCCATTGTTCTCCTCTTTACACCAATTCCTCCAGTATTGTACTCATAGTATTAGCAAAACCTTCTCACCTAATCTCTTTAAAATTACCTTGGATACTTAGCATAACTAGCTTGCACCATTGTACTGTAAGCTAGTTCAACTTGGGGTATTCTTAGAATACATCTCATAATCTCAATTTCCAGTCTGTCTGATTGTTTAGCTAGCCTTGCTTCTAGTTAACCTTGCTCCCTCTGATCATTGCTCCCTTATTATCTTTCAAGAATCCTAGTCAAATCTACATTTTTAAGCCTATCTCTGCATTCAAGTCAAGTTTACACTTCTAGTTGATGTCATCCCCTATTGCCCAAGTCTATGCTCACCCCTATCTGGATCTAGTGTAATATCCAGCTCTATTATCTTCCTCCCACTCATATCAACATAGCCCACATCACTCTCTAGTCCCAACCCACATCATTACACAAAGCATGGAAAACAACACATGAGTCCACTACCAATAATACAAACAAACAAAATCATTCAACAGCTGCAAATGGGCCAGTATGAAAAAATAAAGAACAAGCAGCATCAATATGATATGCAATATAACAAACATGAAAGCCAGCATAAACATAACCATTGGCTAAACAAGCATCATGCAGAATAGGTCAAAAAGGATCATGAGGTATGTTACACTTGACCCAGATAGGGGTGAGTGTAGCCTTGATTTCAGTGAGTCAATGTTGACTGAAGTGTAAACTTTGATGGAACATGGAGTATTCTAGAGATGTAGATCTAACTAGGGCTGAAGGACAGTGACTTGGAAGGAGATTGAGAGTCAAGTGAAGAATGAGGCTAGGCAAATGATGAAACAAACTTGAAGTAAGCAAATCACTTGATATATTTTAAGAAGAACTAGCTTAGGTTTACAAGTGCATGTGACCAGTATTTAAAGGGGAAGGAATGCACATGGACCAAGGGTAATGAAAGGGAATTATTGTCAAGATAGAAAAGGAATAATATGGAATGTTGTTGAAGAAACATGACTAAGAATAAAAAAAAAATGCTACTAGGTGGGGGAAAACAATGACAAGTTAGTGATAGGTAAATTAGCCAAGGGGTGGAGGAATGAGTCATCATAGAGGAAAAAGGAAATAGTGTCTATGAGAAAAGAAGAAAGAAAGAGGTGAATTGTAATATTACCCCCTATTATGTTCAAAGTAGCCACAAGAACTATTAGAAATTGTTCAGATCTCTTTCTCCAAGGAATCCACACATGTTCACATATGCTTCAGCATCATGGAAGTCATGGTAGTTGCTGTAGTCCAAGATGGGGTCTGCAGTGTCATCATCAAGGTTTTCTATGGGTTGGGAAGCAAAGGGTGGAGTGGGAGGTCATTGACCTAATAGCCTATGGGTTTTGGCAAAGGTTAGTCCTTATTCAGGAAGGAGGATGAAAGGGGTGACTGTGGCTCCAGCATTGGATGGTTCATAATTCACTGGGAAAGTAGATCCAAGAGAGATTTGGCAGGATCAATGGTTAGAAGATGACAAGGACAAGAACTTGGAAGAGCAATGGATTTGGTGATGTCTGAGAGGGCAGCAACTTTGAATGTGGCCAGGAGTCCAGGCTTGGCATTGGGGGCATTGGTAGAGCCAACAGTTTTTTTAAAGGTGACTCAGGTGGCAACATATGAAGCAGGTGTTTTTAAAGTTGGGGTGGGAATGGGGTTGTTTTGGGTATGTATGAAGGTGGGGATTTCCAGGTGCATGTGAGGGTCAGTTGATTCTAAAGCAGCAAGCTTGGTGGCATTTAGGAGTTTCAACAATGCAGACAGGGTAACAGGATAAGGAGTGTGAGGATGGGAAGGGTGTTATGATTTGCCTCTTTCTTTCTCCTTTTCTCACAGACACCACTTCCCTTTTCCTACAATGACTCACCTTCTTTCCATTGGCCGACTTATTCATCACTTCCTAGTTATTGTTTTCTTCCATCCAGTAGCATTTCCCTCTTATCCTTAGTCACACTTTGTTGACATTGTTCTACAATGTTCCTTTCATATCCTGGAAATAGTTTCCTTTTACATCCTTGGTCCGTGCACTTTCCTACTTCTCTTAAATACCAGTCGCATAAACACATGTACCTTAAGCTATTTCTTCTTGGCAATTAACCAAGTCAATTGCCTACTTCGAGTCTGTCTCATCATTTGCCTAGCCTCACTCCTTGACTCTCCTTCAATTTCTGAACCCATCCTCTCTTAGCTAACTCTAGTTAGGCCTATGTCTCTAGATCACCCTGTGTCCAGTCAAGCCTATGCTTCTGTTGACATTGTCTCACAATCCAAGATTATGTTTGCCCCTACCCAGGTTAAGTGTAACAGAGGGCAGACAGGGAGGAGGAGGCCAGGAGGTGGCAGGAAGATGATGGCAGTGTTGGTGTGGATTTGAAGAACTTGATCTATGTCTCTACAAAGATCTATCATAGAAAACTGGTTGAGTGTGGCAATAATGTGGTTCTTGAGTTGCACCAGGTTGGTGAAGGTGATGGTTATGGCTAGGGCCATGTTGTGGATGGGATTCTTTGCCAAGAAATAGGGTGTATGTGAGGAAAGATTCAAGTACTAGGGTGTGGCCATGTGCATGGACCAGCCAGTCAAGGGGAGAATTAGTGTTGAGAACTTAGTTAAGGTGGAGGGCATAGCCCAGGTCTGAAAGCATAAGGGACAGGAGGATGTCATTGTTTTTGGATATGTTGGCCAGGCAGTGGCTAAAAACAGGGATGGTAATGTTGGCAAGGTTAGTGGTGAAAGAGTAGATAGGGGGTGCAGACATATTGGAGGTGATGGGAATGGTGCAGGTGGTTTAATTGTGGGAAGATTTGAGGGGGAAGGCAAATTGGTGGGACTTTTTATAAGCAGTAAGGATTTCTAGGGTTGATTGAAGTTCCACTTTGAAGAATCATGAGTTCTTTTCCACAAAGTATCCCTTCCAACAGATTAAATAGTGGCATACCAACAGATGGTTGTGATGTTGTATGATGTGTTCTATTTCAAAGTGTTCCTCACCTTCTATTAGTTTCAGGGGTGGTTGAGGGAAGTTCTGGCTGTGTATGGTGTTTTCACAATAGGATAATAAGAGCGAAGCATGAAACACATTGTGAATTTTCCACATCTGTGGGAGTTAGAGTTGGTAGGTGATTGGGGATAAAACAGTAGTAACTGTGAAGGATTCTTCATGTTTGGAAGCAAATTTGGGGTTTGCAATAGATCATTTGAGGTTTCTGGCCTTGAACCAAACTTTGTTTCCTTTGGTGAAGGAGGTAAAGCTTCAGAAGTTTCTAGCCTTCATGGTTTGATGAGCCAGCTCATGAGCAGCCAGTGCTTCATTGCATGCTGTGGTAAGGGTGTGAAGGCACTCTTTGATTGCAGAAAGGTTTGTTTCTGAAATAATTGTGGATAGGAAGCAGGATTCATATCTTATCATGAGATAGAAGAGGGAATTGCTGGTGATGGAGTGAGGGTGGTGGTTATGTGTGAACTCAACTAAGGGAATGAATTGCACCCATGAGGAGGGGTTGGTGCCACAGAAGATCCAAAGGTAAGTTTTGATTTCTTGCTTTATATTTTGTTTCTCCATCAGTTTGGGAATAATATGCAGTGGAAAGGGTGAGTTTGTAGCCCAGTATCCTGCCAAGTTCTTTGGCAAAAGCAGAGGCAAATTGTGGACCTTGGTTAGAGATAATTTTGTTATAGAAGCCAAAGTGGAAGTAGACTTTGGTGAGAAAAAGAGTGGCAATATCTGAGATGTCAATGGTTTTCTTTGTAGGACATAGAATTACCCCCTTTGTAAGCCCATGGTTGACCACAACCAAATGGGTGTCAAAGCTATCAGAAAGGAAAAGATTAGTAATAAGATCACAGGAGATCTGTTGGAATAGGTGGGTTATGGAGGAAGAAATAGGGGACAACAGAGGGTGAGTGGGGTGTTGGTCTTGTTTTTCTGGCATATGGCACAGCTTTCAATGTATTTACAAACAAAGGTGGCAAGGCCAGGCTACTAGAATTCACTAGCAACAAGTTGTTGTGTTTTGAGATATTTGGGGTGTCTAATGGTGGTGTGGTTGTGATATTGTTGAATAACTGAGTGGCAGAGGTCAGGGGAGTCTGGAATATAAACTTTGCCTTGATAGATCAAGATACTGGCATCAAATTGCCAGTCTGAAAGGCAGGAGTGAAATTTAGTGGGGACCTTACTGGAGAGGGAGTAAAGGGATTGGAGGATGAGGGGGTCAGATTTGGAGGATTGAGTGATTTTAGTGATGAACTCAGTGTTGATGAGATTGACAAAGAGTTTTGGGGGGAGGAGGGTGATGTCTTTGTTGTTAGTGTCTGTTACGCTTGACCCAGATAGAAGTGAGTGTAGTCTTGAACTAGCGAGATGACATTGTCAGAAGTGTATACTTGACTGGACATGGAGAGACCTAGAGGCACAAGCCTGACTAGTACTGGGGCAAGAAGGGTAGGATGCTGAGGTAGGGAGTTGAGGAGGATGGCTAGGTAAACAATGAGATGAACTTGTTGTAGGTGATCAACTTGTTGTATAGTCAAGAAGAAATAGCTTGGAGTACATGTGTATGTGTGACCAGTATTTAAAGGGAAGGAGAAAGCACACAGACCAAGTGTGCAAAAGGAAACTATCATCAAGATAGAAAAGGAACAATATGAAACATTGTTGAAGAATCATGACTAAATGCAAGAAGGAAATGCTACTAGATGAAGGGAAACAATGACTAGGAGTGATAAGTAAAATTGGCTGATGGGGGGAATGAGTCATCATAGAAGAAAAGGAAACAGTGTTCATGAGAAGATACATAAAGAAAGGGGTGAATTGTAACATTACCCCCCTGTTATGTCTGAAGTAGCCACAAGGACTATTAAAAATCATCAAGGTCATGTCCTCTGGGGGATCTGCATATGTTTGTGTGTGCTTCTGCATTGTGAAAGTTGTGATAATTGCCATAGTCCAAGATAGGGTCTGTCGTGTCATCCTCGAGATCATCTATTGACTGGGGAGCAAAAGGAGAGGGGGGGTTGCTGACCTAACAGCCTATGGGTTTTGGTGGAGGTCAATCCTCTATCTGGAAGGAAGGTGAAGGGGGAAACAGTAGCTCCAGTGTCAAATGGTTCAGGCTGGACAGGAAGGGTAGAATCTAGGAACGTGTGGCAAGAGTGATGGTTGGAAGCGGACGAGAAGGAGGAGTGAGAGGGTTGATGGTTTTGGTGACGGTGGAGGGGGCAACGACTTTGAGGATGGCCTGGGGCCCAAGCAACACAGTGGGGGCATTGATAGAGTTGGCAATTCTTCCTTTGGTGACCCAGACAGTGACATATGAAGCAAGTGTCTTTGAAGTGGGCATAGGAGTGGGGGAGGATGGGGTTGGTTTGGGTGTGCATGAGTCCTGGAAGTTCTGGGTTGGGGCAAGAGCAAGGGTCAGTGGCCTGACAGGCAGCTAGTTCAGCCTCAGTAAGAGGCCTGGAAGATGTGGAGGGGGTGGTAGAATATGGAGTGTGAGGACGAGGTGGGTGTACTGGGAGGGGAAGGCCAGGGGGTGGGGGCAGGGTGACAGCAGTGGAGGAATGGGCTTGTAGTACTTGGTTGATGTCCCTGCAAAGATCTATCATGCAGAGCTGATTTAATGTGGCCACAATGTGGTTTTTGAGTTGCACCAGGTTGGTGCAGGCGATGGTCACAGCTAGTGCCATGTTGTGGGTGGGGGATTCTTTGCTGAGAGAGAGGGTGTAGTTGAGGAATGTTTCAAGTACCAAGGTGTGGCCATGTGCATGGACCAGCTAGTCAAGGGGGGAGTTGGTGTCGAGGATCCAATCAAGGTGGAGGGTGTTATGCTTGACCTGGGGAGGGGCAGGCGTAGTCTTGTAAGACCTAATGGCGAGGGATGAAAGGGTGAAGTGTCCTAGGGATTTCCTAGTGACAGGCGTCTGTTGCAATACACAGGGAGACGAGGGATGAAGAGGCGTTGCGCAATGACAACGGTTAAGGCAACACAAAGGTCACTTGGAAGTAGACCTAAGACTTAGAGAGAACAAGACCTAAGCACTGGCTTAGGAACAGGACAAGAGAGTGCTTGGATTCAGGTGGTAGTACAAGATACAAGGCAGGGGATCCAAGCGACTAAGGAGAGGACTAAGTACTGTTTGTACAATGTTGTCAAGGGTGTCTTTCTCATACATAAAGGTAAACATGTGAGTCGAAGTACGAGCAGTGATATACAAAGAAGTCAGAGTAACGGTGAGCTTACTGAGACGAGATATATGCCCAAAGGGGTCAGAGGAAGTGTCTGTGTAAAGGGAAGTAGTGATGGAAGGGGACAACATAGGGGAAAAAGGACAAATCATAACATTACCCCCGGGATATGATTGAGACACTGAGCTCAATTGAACTCAAGCTCCAGGAAGAGATAAGCGTAAACGGGGATAGTTACTGGTCAAAGATGGGTGAGGGCACCCAGGATGGCATGTTCAGACCATGGAATGGTCACCCAAGGTAATGGGGACAGCAACGAGGAGGATAAGCAAGGAGGGGACCAGCCCAGAGATCCTGGAAGATCAAGTGGATGGATCAGCTGGCAAAGCAGAGCATATGTGGACAAGGTGGAGTAGAATAAGTGGGAAAGAGCAATGGACGATCTATGCAATGGATCAGGGGTGATCGTCAGATCAGTGGGTTTAGCATGAGGGCTAGGACAAGGAGTGGGACAAAGAGTGGAAGTTCAGTGGAGTACTGGGTCTGGGGGCAATGGATAAGGACAAGAGTATTCAATAGTTGCAAGTCTTCCCAGTTTTGGATTGAAGCCCGGGGGCAGGTAGTCTCCAACAGCAACCCAGAGAGTCAAGGCGGAGACGAGGTGGATGGAGGACCACATTCATTTAGACCAGAGCTAGCTTAGTGTGGGGCTAGTGCAGAACCAGAAAGGTAGGTTCTCTAGATGGGAAGTGGGGTGGAACCCCAACCAGGAGATGGAACTGTCAAGGACGGTTCGATGAAATGAATAGAATCAAAGTCTACAGTAGAGTTTTCAAGGGTAGAAGGGGAAGAGATAGATGATACGGTGAACGAGGACATGGTTGTTGCTTTAACATCAACAGGTTGAGTGAGTTTTTGAGGTGGTGATGGAAGGGGTTGAAGGGGTGAAGATGGAGGGGTGAAGGTTTTTATAGTCGGTTAGAGCAAACTTCACATGTTTCAGGTCCCACTTAGGAACCCATGAGTCTTCCTCAGCCAAATATCCCTTCCATTGGATCAAGTACATGTGGGACGATGAAGCTCCGTGGTGGCGTAAGATATGCTCTATTTCATATTCTTCTTCACCTTCTATTAGGTCAGGTGGTGGCACTGGGAAGTTCGGACCGTGGACAGGATTTTCACGATAGGGTGATAACAAGGAAGTGTGGAACACAGGGTGGATTTTCCATGTCCTTGGCAGGCAGAGTTGGTATGTAATCAGTGATAGTACCTTTGTTATCATAAAGGGTCCTTCTCACTTGGGAGTGAACTTTGGGTTTGCAACAGAGCGGTGGAGATTCTTGGCTTCAAGCCAAACCTTGTCACCTAGGAAGAAGGGGGAGAATCCTCGTTTTGAGTGAGAGGCCATAACTTGGCGAGTGAGCTCATGAGCAGCAAGGGCTTCGTCATGGGCAGTGGAGAGGGACTTAAGGCAGGCTTCAACCGTGGGTAAGGGGGAATTAGCTAGGATGGAAGGCAGGGCACAGGGTTCAAAGCCCATCATGAGGAAGAATGGAGATTTGCCGGTAACAGAGTGAGGGTGATGATTGTGGGCAAATTCTGTGTGAGAGATTTTATTGGCCCAGGATGTAGGGTTACTGCCGCAGAAGATGCGAAGATAGGTTTCAACCTCTTGGTTGACACATTCGGTTTCTCCATCACTTTGAGGGTGATAGGCAGTAGAAAGGGAGAGGTCGTAGTTTAGGAAATGGCCTAATTCTTTGGCGAAGGAGGAGGCAAATTGAGGGCCTCTGTCGGAAATGATTTTGTTGTATAGACCGAAGCGGAGGTAGACTTTGTGGAAAAAAAGGGACGCAACCCCTTTGGCCGTGATAGTTTTCTTAGTGGGGCAAAGAATTACCCCCTTTGTAAGTCCGTGGTCGACCACGACCAGGAGAGAGTCAAAGGAAGAGGAGGACAGAAGGTCTGTGATGAGATCACAGCTGACTTGTTGGAAGGGGCGAGTGATTTAATAGGAGTGACGGGAGGGACCGTAGGGTGTGTGTTAGCTTTCGCCTGTTGGCATTGGGCGCAGCCTTCGATGTAGCAGTGAATGTAGGAGGCAAGACCAGGCCACCAGAATTCTGCAGCGACAAGTTGTCAGGTTTTGAGGTATCCAGGGTGACCAGCGGTCTCATGGTCGTGGCAGTGTTGAAGGATAGAACGACGGAGGGAGTCATCGGGGGGAACATAGATGCGATCTCAATAGAGGAGGATTCCATCGCAGAGTTGCCAGTCAGCAAGACGGGAGCAGAAGGCAGGGGGAATGTTGCCATTGATGGCCTGGAGAGCTTGGAGGACAAGGGGGTCGTCCTTTGAGGACGATTGGATGTGGTGTGCCATAGTGGCATTGATGAGATTGACAAAGAGGGATGGAGGGAGCAAAGTGACACCCGAGTTGTCATCGTTGGGTGGCGAGAGGTCCAGGCAGTGAGAGAGTGCGTTCGGCACACCAAGAAGTTTGCCAGGAACGTGGATCATCTTCAGATCAAAGTCGGCGAGATCTAAGAGCCAATGCACCTGTTGTCAGTTAAGTTCCTGGGGTTTGTGGAAGTATGTTAGGTTTTTGTGATCTGTAAAGACCTGTACAGGGAAAGGAGAGCCGTGGAGGTAGTGTCGCCATGATTTAAGAGCATGGATGACAGTGAGGAGTTTGTGGTCATAGATATCATAGTTGCATTCAGCTTGAGTGAATGACTGGGAGAGGTAGGAACAGGGATGCCAATCACTGTTGGCATCAGTCTGGAGGAGGATGGCTCCAGAGGCAAATTTGGAGGCATCAGTGGTGATGGCGAAGGAACGAGTGATATCTGGGAGGTGGAGGACTGGTTGAGAGAGGAAGAGACATTTGAGGGAGTCGAAGGATGTTTGGCAGGTGGAAGACCACTTCCAGGAAGCGTTCTTTTTGGTAAGGTCAATGAGAGGACAAGCGATGGTAGAGTAGTCAGGGATGAACCGACGGTAGAAGTTGGTGAAGCCAAGGAAGGAGCGGGTTTCCTTGACCATCAACAGGATGGGCCAAGAGGCAATTCCGTCGAGCTTGACAGGGTCCATGGCAATGAGACCAGGTTTGACGATCATGCCAAGGTATTTGACTTCCTCAACAGCAAATTGGCATTTTTCTAGTTTGAGATGCAGGTCTAACTCTTGCATGTGTTGGAGGACACGTTTGGTATGTTCCTTGTGGGTCTTTGCATCAGGGGAGAATATAAGAAGGTCATCCATGTAGATGACAAGCCAACCTTCTGCAATCATATCGTGGAAGGAGTTGTTCATGAATCGTTGGAACGTAGGTGGAGAGTTGGTGAGGCCGAAGAACATGACATTAGGTTCATACAGTCCTTTGTGGGTGATAAAGGTGGCTTTCCATTGGTTGCCGTTTTTGATGCGAACGTTGTTGTAGCCCCAACGAACGTCAAATTTGGTGAAGACCTTGGCATCCTTAAGCTTATCTATGAGGTCAGAGATGAGAGGTAGGGGGTAGGCATCTCGGATGGTGTGTTGATTAACATAGTGGTAGTCCTGACAAGGGCAGAGTTTTCCATTCTTCTTTTTGACAAAAAAGAATGGTGAAGCTTGAGGTGAATTGGACAGGCTAATCTTGCCAGCGTCCAAATTTTCTTGGAGAAAGTCCTCAGTAGTCTTGCGTTCATCAGGGGTTAACGGGTATAGCTTTCCAATTTTTGGGACGAAGATTTCATCGAGGTTTATGGCGTGGTCATATGGGTAGGATGGAGGAAGGTGGTTGGCAGTTTCCTTGGAGAATACATCAGCGAATTGGGCATATTCTGGGGGTAGCGTGGCTTTTGGTTTGGCCCTTTCGGCAGTGATGGTGAGCTCTGTGGTGGTGGTGAGGCGAGCTATGGTGGTGTTAGGGATGTATCGGAAGTCTCCTTGGATTATCTGGTTCATGATTCGTGCATCATTGGTCTTGGTGCAGTAATGGTCTTGGGTCTCGTAGTTTAGGTAGTCAAAGAGCCAGGCATCGGCAGTGGTGGTGACATTGACATGTCGTGGTGGTGCCACTGGGGGAACGAAGTGGGAGTCGTGGTGGTGGAGGTCTGTGGTGTGGGAGAGGTAGAGGTTTTTTGACTGGTCGTTTGCTTCGGGGATTGAGAGGGTCTGTTTGGACCAGTCAATGATGGGGCATGCGATGCAGAGCCAGGGAGTTCCTAGGATGATGTTGTTCGTGCCACAGGAGATAACATGGAAGAGCATTTGGTGGACAATGCCTTCTATGTTGACAAAGAGGGAGGTGGTGAATTTGATTCCACCAGAGTGGTTTGTCTAAACAAGTGGTGGGGATATGGTGTTTTCGTATGAACTGCCAGTCAAGGCAGTTGATGTCAGCACCTGAATCAATCAGGGTACGTGTTACAATTTGCCCCTCTTTTCTCTCTTCTTCTCATGGACACTGTTTCCTCTTCCTCTACGATGACTCACTTCCTTCTCATCAGCCGACTTACTCATCATTTACCTGTCATCGTTTCTTCCCCACCAATAGCGTTTCTTTCTCTTCATTAGTCATACTTCTTCAACGTTGTTCCACAACGTTCCTTTCCTATCTCAACAATAGTTCCCTTTTTCATCCTTGGTCCATGCGCATTCCCTTCTCTTTAAATACTGGTCGCACGCACACATGTAACTCAAGCTATTTCTACTTGATTATATATCTAGTCAATTGCCTACTTTGAGTTTGTCTCGTTGTTCGCCTAGCCGCCTTCCTTGACAATACCTCTCCAATGCCCCTTTGCTCCACACTAGTCAGGCTTACGCCTCTAGCATACTCCGCGTCCAGTCAAACCTACATTTCTGTTGACGTTGCTCCAAGCCAATCAAGTCTACGCTCGCCCCTACCCGGGTCAAGCGTAACAGCATGAGTGTCGACGGTTTTCAGCATATGCAATGGTTCTATGAGTTGAACGGGGATCTCCATAGATTTCGCAGCAAGGGATACTAATACAAAGTTACACTTATGGGAAGGAGGTACTTACGTCGATCGAGGCTCCTGCTTTAAAAACCCAAGGTGGGTGCAGTGAAAGAGACTTGACGAATGACATCTTCATCGTCGTCATCTTTAAGTTCCAGGAGATTTTCTTCAACTTCTATGACCCGTGTCTTGGCCACAGGTTTGGTGGACGAGGTGAATACAGGGCAGGTTGTGCTAGAGTGTCCTGCCTTGTGGCATCGGAAGCAGAGATTTTTCTCGATACAGCACTTACATTCTTCGGGGGTGAGTTTTCCGATGTGCACCATGTCGACGTCCATGGTGTTGGGGTCCTTAGTAGACTGAGAGTGGTTGGATTGAGTAAGGGGTTGGTAGTTCTGATGAAAGGGGTTGGTATGTCATTTGGCGATTTCATTGGCGCAGTCCCATTGAGTAAGGAAGGTGACAGCCTTCTTGTACCATTCGTCGATGGTGACTGGGGGAGTATCCATAGAAAAGATGCACTTCATTAAGCGGTCAGGGATACCAGTGGAATAAAATCCGATAAGGATGTTCTGGTTGGTGATACCAGAAAGGGCGACATGGTTCTGGAATTGGGCATTGTATTCGGTGATGGTGGGTGAGTATACTCCCTTTTTGTAGATTATACAAGTGGTGGTGAGCCAGGCGATGGCGGTATTAACCAGATCATGGTGTTTGAAGCTGGTGTTAAAGGCTTTGACAAAGTCAAGGAAGGTACCGAAGGTAACGACAGCACCAGCAATACAGTTCTGGCGGAATGTAGTGGCCCATGTAAGAGCAGATCCTTCGGTCATATAGGAAAAGGCGAAGGCGACTCTTTTAGCATTGGAGTTATAGACGGCACTGTTGACTTCCAGATAGAACTGGACAGATTGGAGCCACTGAGTGGCTTTGGTGAAGTCCCTGTCAAAGTGGGAGGGAGTACCGAGACAGAGTTCTGTGGGTTTGGTGGCCATGATAGGTGTTGGTGGGTGTATGGGTGACAGTGGACAGGTGAAGAGTTGAAACAAGGTGCTGGTCTGGGCGATAGGCGTGGGTGAAGGCGGGGTGGGGACGTGAGGTAGGTTCAAGTGACCTAAACTATGGGCAAGGTTTTGAGAGAGCTCATGTGTAAGGGTTTGCTCCTCCTGGGTAGGGAGTTCCTTGTCAGAGGATGTCGATGGGGATGGGGGCAAAGAGTGGTCAGAAGCGGTAGGGTTCGAGTGTTCCGAGGGGTTCTGAGGAGGGATTCTCCAGCGGGTGAAGTTCAAGGGTAATTGAGAAATGGTGGACTATACGGCAATAGCCACAGGGGAAAGACGCTTGTCTTATGTTACGCTTGACCCGAAGAGGGGCAGGCGTAGTGTTAAACTTGGATCCTCCTGGGGGGAAGTCCGGAGTTTCGGAGGGTCGGAGATACCGAGGGGTATGGAGCGAGTCGGAGAGGGGCAAGGACTCTTGGCACAGGACTTATGTGTTACACCCTTGTACTTGCAGTCCTCAGAGTCAGAGGTCAGAGAGGAGAGTCTTATAGACTCAAGTGTAGGAAGACAGGAGGAAGTTAATTCGATATTTGAACTGAAGTATCTACAACGAATCTACAGAGTTTATATACTCCAGAGTTACACCGAATTGCTAAGCCGGAACAGAGTGTTACCGGAGTATTACAAATGTTAGTAAGACGGAACAAGGGGATGAGTAAGACGGGAACATAAACACTGGAGTACCAGAGCTGTGCAAAGCACAGGTCTATCAGAAGGAACAAGAAGCAAAACTAATACAAACGGAGTAAGTAAGAACAAGGATATATGTCATATGCCACTTTTTACAAGTCCAACTCTGGTCTCCGCTCCTCAACTCCACACCAACTCCAGTGTGATTTCCCCTATCCTCTGGTCACCTGACCCTCGGACCATTCCTGTTCCTCTTTTATATATCCTTGTTCTACTTACTCCGTTTGTATTAGTTTCGCTTCTTGTTCCTTCCGATAGACCTGTGCTTCGCACAGCTCCGGTACTCTGGTGTTTATGTTCCCGTCTTACTCATCCCCTTGTTCCATCTTACTAACATTCATAATACTCTGGTAACACTCTGTTCCGGCTTATGAATCCAGTGCAACTCCGTTAGTATATAAACTCTGTAAATTCGTTGTAGATACTTCAGTTCAAATATCGAATTAACTTCCTCCTGTCTTCCTGCACTTGAGTCTCTAAGGCTCTCCTCTGACCTCCAACTCCAAGGACCACAAGTACAAGGGCACGACACATAAGTCCTGTGCCAAGAGTCCTCGCCCCTCTCCGACTCGCTCCGTACCCCTCGGTATCTCCGACCCTCCGAAACTCCGGACTTCCCCCCAGGAGGATCCAAGTTTAACAGTATATTCGAACTGACTCTTGTACTCGCTCACTCCTGTCCTCTCTTATAGATGTCCTGCACTACCACTCGTCACGAGCAGCTGGAGTCAGCCTTTGGCTCTACTCACACCATCCCCAGTGACTTCTTTAGCCTAATGGCTCGAGGAGATGCCAACCCCTCCATTTCCTCCACGCCCTGCCGACCTCCCAACCCCACAGCGCAGAGAGACACCAACCTGACTATCTCTGCTCATCGTCATCACGTCACACCCTACGGCCCCTACACTTCTCCGCTGACTCCACTACCGGAGTCACACATTGAGGAGATCAAAGAAGACCCCTTTGCGCCACCCCCTACAGATCCGGATGGCCTAGGTGATGAGCCTCCGTCCGACCACTCTGATCCTTCCAACTTGGAACCAGAAGATCCGGAGCAAGGTTTCCCTGACGAAGACGACAATGACCCCAACAACGTACCTCTGGGTTTTGAACCCTTCAACCAACTCACCAATGCTATCTGTGACATGACCAGGCAGGCACTCTGCCGCCGGTCATCCGACTCCACCAACAAAACTAAGGTCTGGGAGCCAGACCCGTTCAACAGTCTGGATCCCAAGAAACTCTGTCCGTTCGTAGTTCAGTGCGAGCTGAACTTCCAAGCGAACCCCAAGGCCTTCCGCCGAGAACGCGCGAAGATTACATTTGCCCAATCCTACTTGAAGGGCGTGGCCTTTGAGTACTTTGAACCGGACCTGCTCGGAGCAGGCCCTCCACAATTCTGCCCACTTTGGATGGATAGCTGGGAGGCGTTCCTCTTTGAGCTCCAGTCCAATTTCGGACCTCATGATTCTGTTGCAGACATGGAGGCTCAGCTCGAGCACCTCCGCATGAAGGACATGCAGCAGATCTCGAACTACATAGTCCATTGGAACCGGCTGGCGAGCCAAGTCTGGGAATGGGGTCCTGGTGCGCTCTGCCATAGCTTCTACAACAGACTACCCAACCGCATCAAGGACGAGCTGTCTCGTCAAGGCAAGCCCGGCAACCTCTACGACCTTTGCACCCTCACGCAGCAGATCAACCATCGCTACTGGGAGTGCAAGGAGGAGGTCAACCGGGTGAATAGGGTGTCTGGTTCCAACTCCAGGAACCAGCCAACAAAGAGCAGCAAGTCCGACTCCTCCACATCTTCATCCAACTCTACCCACACCTCTGACAAACCCAAGAGCTCCGGCTTGAGGGACTTCAAGCCCACCGGTAACTCCAGCTCCTCTTCCTCCAGCTCCAAGCCCGACCTTTCATCAAAGTTGGGCAAGGATGGCAAACTCACTGCGGCCGAGCGCAAGCGCCGCTTCGATAACAAGCTCTGCATGTTCTGTGGCCAGGACGGCCACATGGTGAAGGACTGTCCTAAGTCCTCCTCCCGAGCATCCAAGGCTCGCGCTGCGCAGACCGCTCCTCCAGAAGCCAAACTGGAGGCCTTCAGCACAGGCGAAAAAATAGTCTGCGACCTCGACAACTCCGCATGGAATCGAGGTTGTGTTGACTCCACCCATGCACTCAAGGAGGTTCATCTCAATGCGTCCGCTCTTTCCAACCCCCGCTCTCTCATGCCCTCCGTCTCCGTTCTTTCCTATGACATCCCTTCATTTTCCATGCTTGTAGACTCAGGCTCCTCCGATTGTTTTATAGACACTTCTTTCATTAATGACCATGGACTTTCCCCTTATTCTGTTGTAGGGATCCTGGGCTCCCTATGTATGAAATCGTATGTTCCCCCAAGTCCTAGGATCACTTACATTCGCCTGTCTCCGCTTCCTAATCATCCGGTCTGTCCTGCTGACCATCCGGCTTATCCGGTCGTACCATCCGGTCTGCCCGGAACCTACTACCCAGTCACAGGATACTTCGTGGCCATCCGGAACGTCCGCATCTGTCCATACGTGTCCTTTGTCCTCTATTCATGCGCCTAGGCTTGTTGGTGAGTGTTTCTCTACTATCTTTTTCTTAGCTTCCATTATACCATGTCCACTCTACTATTCAAAATGGGCTTACT
>JBBPTZ010000302.1:0-26721 GCA_038094315.1 Phylloporus cf. tubipes | reverse complement strand
GACCATCCCAACATTCCCATTGCTGGGCCCATCCATATCCTTCGCTCTCTTTCCTTACTCCGGCCCATCTGTATTTTTCGTCACCCTGAATCGCTGGGCCCACCATGGGGTCGGCCGATCACATCGGCCTTTTTTCAGGCAGGCTCGTCGAAAACATCGGCCAAATTTTACTACAGTATGTGGCTCGTATGTGAGCACAGGTACACTGTTTTCCATCACGGACATGGTACGCGCTCAGTGATCTCCCCCTTGTCTACAACGAACTAACGGGCGATGGTCCAGTCAAGCTCGTTTGTCAGCTCGCTCATCGTACACCATGATAGACGCTGTCGAGGGTACCGCTGTTTGGATCGCGTAGAACAAGGCGAGCATGCCGTAGAAAGAGGTCAGTTAGGCTCGGAGGACGCGCATCGACTGGGCCCGTCAAGATCGCTGTGAACCTCAAGGTGACTGGCGACGTCTGGGTTTCGTCCGACAAGGGCCTTCCACTCGACCAATCTAGCGATGAGTGGGATCACCCAAACGTAGGGAATCATTCTTGGTGCGCCAGCGAGGGCGCCTGCAGCGACGGAGATTGGACACTACAGATCTGATGGTGACGATGCGGGGCACGGGTTTGTGTGTCTATGAACGTGCTGAGCGGGGACCCGCGGGTGTTTTCCCGGTACGTGATCCATCGGCGTTATTTGGTGCATGGATGCTTGACATCGATTTTTTCTTTTTTTGGGTGTGCGCAGGGTATACGTTGGTACAAGTGCGAGTGGCAGGGTATGGCGATATTGCTTGAGGGCGTCGTCGCCCGTCGCCCTCGCCCATGGAGGTATACCCTGCTCCGTCTACCGCATGCGCCAGTCCGACCAAGCACAGGTAACCGACGAACGAGCTCGACTGGTCCGTCACACGTTAGCTCGTTGCAGACAAGCGAGGCATCACCGAGCGCGTACCTTGTCCGTGGTAGAGAACAGGGTACGCCTGTGCTCACATATCAGCGACGGTCAGCAGACAAACGGAAAACATACCACTGCGCTTCCTCTCCTGGGGGAATGAGCTCCGTGCATAGCACGCTTACCAAACGGAATACTTCCCCAAACAGACAAGTCTAAACATCTCCCCGGACGTCCTCGAGCCGCCGACACTGATCCGTCTTACAAACGGTATGAACCCGAGACAGCCACACGTACGATATGAGCAAGACGAGGAGGATGATCACGTACGTGTTGGACCAGGGAAAGTGAGGGAACCAATGATGGCAGTACTGCCGCAGCTGAGGGCGGCGACAAGTACAAGCGATGAAGAGTCCATGAAGAGTGTCGTCTTGCCAAAAAGGGTCGACGTCGGAGTGATGGAACCTACACCGAGGTCGCTGACAACGTACCGTCCAAGAGCAGGAACCATGCGGTGAGGTACCTAAATGTGTGCTGAAGCCGATTGACCTGGGACCAGCGAAGCATCACCCCAAGCCGTTTCCACCTAGCTTGTCGTCGTCCCCACGTACACGACCATTCGCCTGACGTAACGAACCGCATCCACCATATCCCGATCACCAGACGAAGCGATGCCTTGCGAGGAGACGCGAGACATGGAGCGCGAGAGTGCAACAACGTCGCTTGGTGAGCAAGGTGGTAGTGTCGAGAAGGGGTACAGAGACGGATTCGTGATCTGGAACGAGGGCGTTGTCACGTCGACGTCGAGCTCGGTGGACGACATGGCGAGATAGATCGGGTGATTCGAACATTCTTTTTGCACTTCTTCAGGACATTACTGACAATCGAAAACCTACAGTACAACGGATGTCCCTTGAATCCATTCTTGCACCTTGCTTCGGCTCTCTTCCTGCCTGATTCGCTCCTCCTCCTCCATCTCTTTCTCCCGTTTCGCAGCAACCTCCTCCGGCGTGGTTCCACATAGCGACATTATAAACCTGTTCATTTCGTCCATTGCGTCTGCCATTGTCAGTTTCTTTCCCCGTGTGCGTCCTTGCTTCCCCTGTGCCTCGGGAACATAGTCCGGGTCTCGAGGATCGTCCTGCACCTTTCCAGGGGAGTCACGAGGTGGTAAGTTTAGGGCGGCTTCATAATGCTTTGTGTAGTAGTCGTTCATCACGGTGTCAGCGGACTCGCTCCGAGTCATCCAGCGTCGGTAGGCGGCAACACCGTATACGAAATCGAGGATGACAGCAGGCGGGCGTGACTCTTGACCAATCTGGGCATCCACATCGCACTTCTCTGCATAACGAACCTCAGCACTTGGCCATGCTCGACCCCCATCAAAGTCCGACCTGTATCTGTCAATGCACTGATGGATGTCGAAACCATCTGGCTTCGCAAATGTCTGTAATGTGACACAGCTATTGGGCATAGGACCAGGTTCCGATCTCGGTATGTCGTCAGGTACCATTGCAAAATTCGGAGTCTTCAATGGTTACTTTAAAAACTGCCTCACGAAAGGCTGTATCCATACCTGTAGAAAAGCAACATCCCCATAACCAAATGACGCATGCAAATCCTTGTTCAGAAGCACTCCATTTTGAATGGTGTTTATGTCGAAAATCGGCTCCAGTTCCGTAGGATCATAGCGGGCCGAACGAGCCTGGACCACCATCTTGATGTACTAGAACAGTACGCCATCATTGAAAAAATCACAGGAAATAATGGAGTGTATATTACCTCGTCACCTTTGAACCTCGGGATTAGGTGCGCTGCGTCACATCTCTCCGCTATGCGTTGGGTAACGACACAGGACTCATCTCGCCGGATGATGCCCTCTCTAAAGTCTCGACTGCGCTCCGTTCGCACAGTAGACGTGATTTGATCAGAAAGACTGTGCTGATCAACAAATATATAATCCTCTGGAACGATGATCGTGGTCAGCGAGCACCTTACACGCAGAAAAAAAAGGACGAACCTGGAGATTCGTAAACGTAACTACCACCATCGACTAATTCAGTAACGAGGGTGTCATAGTTGACTAGAACTAGTCCTGATTCTGGGTCATCAGGGATTGCATAGAGTTCACCACGGGCGCCACAGATGGCGAATACAACGAATCGTAGCCATTTGAACGGGCGGGTGGAAAGATTCTGAATTTCGTGAAGTGGAATGGAAAGAAAGTGGACGTTCTTATTTTCAACGCGGAGGTAGACGTCAATCATCGTGATTAGAGTTGTCGTCAAGTCCGAGCAAAGGGATAAGCGTGTTGCGGCACGAGTTGCCTGCGGTGGAATCCGACTGTAGCGAAAAGTGTTTTCTTGTACGTACTGAAGACCTGGCACGATTTACAACCACGAGCCCGAGAGAAATCAGCGGACGAAAGAGTGTTGTGCCAGGTCCGTACCAGAATGAAGGCTCAGACTAGGATGGACGTTCAAGTTGAAGTTCGGGATCAAGCATCGCAAAACATAGCGTCATCATATCTTGGAACTCTCGGAATCGGGATTCTTACATCAGCAGAACACCCAGATTGAAAGACCAGGTTCAACGTACTGGTTCGTGATATACAAACTAAAGCATAGACGAGGAAAAGGACGGGATTAAGTACAGGAGTGGTCAACACGTGTGCATGAATAAGCAATCGTGAAATGTCAGTCGAGAACTAATACAGTGCGTAAGTTCCAGAGGGAAATGCTACACTAGAAACAAAGGCGATGATGGATATCAGGGGGTAAGATCGGAGTAGAGAGACGAGCACCCAAGCAGGTGAATTTCCTATGGGGTCATAAGTGCGGGGGGCCGCTGCAGCAGATGATGTTGCTTAGCAAGCTGGGCACGCTCGCCAGCGAGCTTGTTGATCGAGTTCAAGAGGTCACCACGTCGTAGTGGTTCTGCGCAGAGGAGAGTCAACAAGGTCGTCAGCAAATGGTCAATAAAGGCACGCACTCGTAATGTGATCGTCCATGCCTGCCTGCAGGCATCGTTCGCGGTCTCCGATCACTTAAGAATGCAATAGCTTAGAGCAGACAGGAGTGTGAAACGTAAAATAGACGCACTGGCATGTGCGGTAAGTGCAATGATTGGCGTCCGCAAGAGACCCCTGTGCATTTCATACGCTCGAATGAGCTCCGTGGCTTCCATTCCTCCCATGAACGGCATCGACACATCCATCTAGTGCATAGGGGTAAACATCCACGAATCAACTTCCAAAAGCGTACTCACGAGGATGATATCGAATGGTTTCCCCTGTTGGACCCTCGTCTTGAACGCATCTACAGCCAAACTGCCGTTCTCGGCAATTTCCACCGAATGTCCATACTTCTCCAGGATTTTCACGGCCAATTTCTGGTTCACCATGTTGTCCTCGGCGAGGAGAATGTCAAAGACGATGTCATTTGGGGCGGCAACCGGAGATACAGTATTCGACTCCAGGGCTGAAATTAAGGCGGATGCAAGATCTTGAGCTGTTACAGGGGTCGTCACTTGAGAGCTGATACTGTTGTCTAGGCACCACTTGACTGAAAGAACGTGGTTGAGAGACAAGAAGATATGGGTGGGGGGTCACACTCACGGTTGAGCCTGGGCATCGACAGTGCCAACAAGACAATTGGGATGTACCGCAAGTGTTCATATTCTCTTATACTTTCCGTCTGTGCGACACGAGGTCAACATAGCATGCAAGAGGAGTAAGAAGAACACAGCATACCATCGTGAGAGAATCGACAACAATAGTGTCAAAGTGGGGACAACGTTCCTTGTCTGCAATTTCGGAGACATCGTGGGTGATGTATGCCTTGAGACCAAGTTCTTGAATTCGTTGCACGACGCCGGTGGTATCACCCAACGTATCGACAAACATGATCGCACGTCTCTGGAATGGCTGCATCTTTTGCAGCGTGTGCTCCAGCGGACTTTGACTGATTTGGGAGGTGATCGTGAAAAAGAATTTACTGCCTTTTGCAACCTCGCTCTCGACCCACATGTTCCCTTGCATGAGATTAACAAGGCGCTTCGAAATCGAGAGACCTAGACCCGTTCCACCATATTCCTGTGAGATGAGATGAACATCGGTAATTAAATTCGCTGCACCGGTTGCGAGGAAAGATACCAATACGTACACGTGTCGTGGATCCGTCTGCCTGACAAAACGTATCGAAGATGAGATTCAGCTTGTCTTTGGCAATACCAATACCCGTATCGGTGACACAGAATTCGAGGGTAACACTCTGGTCGTCCAGCGCCAGAAGTCGCGTGCTAAGGGCGACGTGCCCTTTCCGCGTCGCTTTCGAAGGTGTAAACTTGATAGCATTTCCAACGAGGTTCGTGATGACCTGGCGTAACCGAAGGGAATCACCGATCAGCTGATCCGGGATGTCGGGGTCCACGTCGTAGGTGAGGTCCAAGTTGTTCTGCGATGCGCGGACGACCAAAGTTTTCAGAATCCCGAAGACCGTCTGGCGGAGGGAATAAGACACAGCTTCCATGGTCATACGGCCAGCCTCGACTGCATCAATATATTGAGTTTCAAAAATAGCCATCAAACATCGAAGACCCACTCTTGGAGATGTCCAATATATCATCAATGATCAATAATAGGGAGCGAGCCAACGAATGGACCAATAGCAAGCTCTCCCTCTGCGATCTGTTCAGGTCCGAGTCTAGAGTCAACTCGGTCATACCAATGATACCGTTCATTGGCGTCCTTTATCCATATCAGTAATCCGCAGGGGTGGACGACCAACAAGGTGATTCATACCTGATCTCGTGAGACATATTCGCCAAGAACTCGGACTTGGACCTATTCGCCAGCTCGGCGGCTTCCCTTGCAGCGGTGTTCTTCTGGATCGAGTCACGCAAATTGAACACCATTTGATTGATCTGTGTCTTCAATGAATCCATCTCTCCGCTCGCCTCCACCGTGATGAACCGGGTGAAATCACCGTCCATGGCTGCCGCCGAAATCTGGGCGAACCCACGCACTTGCGTGGTCAAGTTCCCAGCCATGGTATTGACGGACATCCTGCATCGTAGACACATCGATCAGCATCGGCCAAGTGAATCCACGAGTAACGCACGTAATTTCTTGCCAGATACCTTGCACGTTGCCCACTTCGGCTTGCACACCTAGTTTACCTTCCGTACCGACCTCGAACGCGACCTTCTTGACTTCCTTGGCGAAGATAGCAAGTTGTGCAATCATGTCGTTGATGGTGTTTACCAAGCTCAGCATCTCTCCAGAGACCGAGACACCAGTGATTTGTTGTGTCAAGTCGCCACGAGCGACAGCAGTCTAACAGAGATATTAGCTTGACCTCTATGGATAACAACAGTCAAACTGACAGTGGCAACAGCGATAGTTCGGACTTGCAAGGTCAACTAAAACACACTCAGCGTACACAAAGCCAGTAACGATGCACCACTCACGTTGGCAGCCATGACGTTGACATTGTCCGTGAGATCCTGCAGCAGGCCTCTTTCAGGAAAAAGTTCTTTCTGACCCTCGCAAGCTCAAGCTCACCTTCCAAGTACCACCCACATTGGTCACACGGGCTTGTCCACCCAATCGACCCTCCGTTCCGACTTCCCTTGCGACACGAGTAACTTCATCAGCGAACAAGCTCAGGCTCTCTGTCATGCCGTTCACAGTTTCCTTCAGCTCCTTGATCTCACCGCGTACATCGACCTCGATCTTCCTCGTCAAGTCACCAGCCGCAACAGCCTTGGTGACTTCAGCAATAGAACGCACTTGGTTCGTCAAATTCATGGCCATCAAGTTGACATTATCCGTCAGGACCTATGAGTCGCCAAGCACGTCAGCCCAGGCGGGGTAGCCGACAAACCCGACACACATTCCACATGCCTTGAACGTCAGGGACATAGGCCTGACCTCCCAAAATACCTTCCGTGCCGACTTCCAAGGACACACGCGTGACCTCGTTCGCAAGTGTCGACAATTGGGCAACCATAGAGTTGACAGTCATCTTCAAATCAAGCATCTCTCCTTGTACATCGACATTGACGACCTTGCTCAAATCACCCAACGCCACAGCCTTTGTCACCTCCGAGATAGACCGCACCTGATCGGTCAAATTGCTAGCCATTTTCTGCAAACGTATGATCAGGCAGGACCAACCACATCTTGATAAAACCTCACGTTGACATTGCGCGTCAAATCTGCCCACGTTCCTTGTACACCCTCAACGCGAGCCTGACCGCCCAATATACCCTGAGTCCCGACTTCCAGTGCGACACGGGTGACCTCAGATGCGAACGCGCTCAACTGATCCACCATGGAATTGACAGTGCCCTTCAACGTCGACATTTCACCCTCGACCTGGATCTCAATCTTCTGGGTCAAGTCACCCTTGGCGACAGCAGTCGTGACCTTGGCGATAGACCGCACTTGATCCGTCAAACTCGAACACATCCGGTTTACCTACGACGAGATAAACACCAGACAATCTCCGAACACATGGGCGACTCACGTTCCGAACCAATTCGAACCAAACACCCTCGACGTCAGGGACGTGAGCTTGACCGCCCAATTTTCCTTGAGAACCGACTTCGAGAGTGACACGGGTAACCTCGGCGGCCAAGGCACGGAGACGGATAACCATTCCATTGACAGTATTCTTCAAGTCCAAAATTTCACCACGAGCATCGACGTCGATCTGCTTCGACAAGTCACCCAATGCGACGGCTTTGGTAACCTTGGCGATGCTCCGGACTTGATTCGTCAAATTGGCGGCCAACTTGTTGACAACACCAGTCAATTCCCGCCATGTGCCTTCGACGTCTAGAACGAGAGCCTGGCCGCCCAATTTACTAAATGGAGGGTTTTTCAAAGGCGGAACAAGAAAGAATACTAATTAGGGCATACCCTTCTGTACCGACCTCCTGACTAACCCGGGTGACTTCCTTTGCAAACTGACCCAATTTATCCACCTAATTGCGTAAATAAGCAAGGATTTCTCAAATCTTTATACGTTCTGGATGTACCATAGTGTTGATGACGTCCTTGAGCTGGACCATGACGACACCTTGCACAGGAACGGTAATCTTTTGTGACAAATCACCTCGAGCGACAGCGTTGCAAACACGTGCGACATCCTGGACTTGCGCCTTGAGCAGGCGAAGTTCCTCAACGGCGCTCATGCCGCTCTCAAAGGCGGCAGCAGCGAGCGGACCGGGTGGGACAACGAGCGGTGATCCGGAAGGAGACCCATTGAAGCTACCATTGATATGACTCATCGTCATCGTATCCGTGATCGTCTTGCCACAGGTAGGGCAGGACATGCGCTCGGCATGAGACGTTGAGGGCGCAGAGGCCGACGAGTTTGAGAGCGTACGTTGCAATTTGGCGGGGTCAAAGTTGGAGGGAATGTTGTCGAGCGATAATGACATGTTCTGGACGCGGGAGTTGATCGGTCTACTAGACGGAGCGCGATCAACATCAGCGACGCCCACCGTTGCGTCCTCTGTCATCATCTCGACATCCGCCACACCATCGGCAGTCTTGCCGTTAGTATCGGTCCTGTTTGAGAAGAAGCCGCCGCGTGTGGCATTTGCGTGCTTGGAGGTCGTCGTGTTGGGCTGTGAGGGTAAACAAGGGATGTGGGCCTTCTGAGAAGGGGACGAGCAGGGCATGGGAGTGTCGCCTACACTGCGTCTTTTCTTGGTCTCTGGTCCGAGTGCTTGCCAAGACTCGGAGGCCTTTATGGAGGCGAGCGCATCCTCTGCGGTGTACATTCTACGGGCGACGGCAGAGAGGGAGCGGAGGATGGAGTCGGTCTGCCAGTCGCTGGGGCCGTCGTACCGGGGCGGGGGGGTAGACATGGGACATAGCTCGTAGGTAGAAAGCAAAGCAATGAGATAAGAGAGAAACTGGTCGTTGAGACCGCGAGAGTTGTCGCTCGTCGAGGTCATCGTCGTGCACGATGACGAGTTGAGCGACGGGGGTGGATGGTGGTGGTCGGAATGAGAAAAAGGGTAGCAGGAGTGACAAACAATTACAAGGGTATGACACGCTAATTACTTGCAATCAGAGGCTCGGACCCAAAACACGTTAAACGGGATAATCTCCGCTTCCTTCCACGCCCACGAAAATACGCTCATATCATACAGCATCAGCTCTTAAATGTACACCGGCAACGTAGGGTTGAGCCCGATCCAATCGATACCCTCGACAAAGTCCTTGTCATCGATCAAAAAGTCCTAGGCACCCTTCGTCAGCCTCCTGGTCACACGACGCCAGGAGGTCCACTCACCAACGGGCACTCGACCAGAGACCCCTTGACTTGGTCGAGTCGTTCCTTGACGCGCCGCAGGGGGATGCCGGGTATGACATGTCCCGTCTTCACCTTTGGGACGTAATTCTGTCCGTCTGTCAGTCACCTGAACACCCATCGATCGCTCGCCACAATTACGCACTTCATACGCTGACCACGATCGGACGAGGTTTGTCGGCACAGGCCGGAACAGCTCGGTAAACACCTCCCTGTTCTTGCGTGCCGTGTTGTACACTAGGTCAAGCGTGTCGTCCACAAGTGGGTCTGCAACGGCAGCATCCTCGGGCAAGTATGTCTCATTATCATTAGGGATCGGGGCTGGCCGCATGAACGAGTCTGGCCGGCGGGTCGTGTGCTGTGGTTCGATGAGACCCAGGTGTTCTGCAATCGACGTCAGGCCCACGACCCATCATTAGACCAGCCATCTTACCTCTGAACAATTTCCGTCTCAAAGTGGCAGCGAATCGTGCTGCCATGTAGGGGCGCCCGTCCATTGTCGTCTGAAGCGTATCATCATCCTCTACCACCAGCGCAATCTCAGAGTCACCATCACCCTATGCAATTGATCAGCCCAGTATACATGGCTTACAGTATGGAACTTGCCTTTTGACTGCGATCGTTGAGGTTGGCAGATCCCATCTGGGTCGCCTCGTCAGTCCCAATGATAAGCCAAATACGAAACCGGAACCTACGATAACACGTCTGTCGTCCACAATCATGACTTTACTGTGGATGTAAAGCAGCTCCGAAACAAAGCTGTCTCCACCCTTCAGCCTCCGATCCCACCAAATACGGGTATACGCACCAGTCTAGCTCTTCCTCTTCCGATCCCATCCACGTCTCATCCAACAACGACCGCCTCCCTTGCAACGCATGGTGGGACACCGAATCCGCCACCATCTCGTCCGACCGCAGATTTTGCGCACCGGACTCGAACCGCGCAATGACCTGTCTCGCAGCGTCGATGGACTGCGGAAGGGGTACCTTGTCCTTCTTCACAGGCGTCTCTTTAGTCACCTTGATCCCGACTTGTGCTTCTTGCGGGATTTTGACATAGACCTCGCGAGGCGTGTCCTTCCCGTAAAAATTCCTCCCCACCCACTGGCGCGCGAGCGCGATCTGCGCCTCATGGAAAGTCACACCTGAAAATTCTTCCATCTGCGCAATTAGGGTGGCTGCCATGCACAGAAACGTTTGCATCAACGATCCCAACACAGAAAACCTGGCGCGGACTAACATTGTGGGGCATTAATACGGTCATACGAGCGCAAGTGGAAGAATCGGATATAGTCCGTCCTATTAGGCAGTCGTAAAGCCATAGAAACACGCGAAATAGAACGAAATACTCACGGTTCATAGCCTGCCTTGCGGATCTCCTCGTAGATGCTATGACCACCCCTGTTTATGGTACGATACTGTGCCGCCATGATCGTCTTCAGAGCGGTCTGGTCCTTGATGTCCCCCGCAAATCCTGGGAGCTCGGGGATTACGACAATGACCTAGAGCACGGAGTTGGTGAGCGCCGGCCATCTTGGATGGCAACGCTAACCTTGAACTTCTTTCCGGCTTGGGCGGCCTCGACGATACGCTCTACCAGGGCCATTGCAATCTTGTTCTTTACCGGGCCATCCTTCTGAGTGTTCGATATACTGCATATGGCACGCAAACTCAGCAAACCACGCGTCGGGGACGGAATACGACCCACAAGAACTGATTCTCTGTTGAAGTTCACGTCGGGTACGGACCACGCCCATCAATACGGAATGAAGACAGGTAAGCAAGAATCAGAGCGGAACATACCGATATAAATGAAGTGGTTAGCTTCCCGAATCAATTGGATGTCTGAAATGATATCGGGTTCCATAAGGACACACAGGATGTAAGTGGACAAACAAACGTACAAGCGTTCTGGATGCTGTGCTCCGTAAGAACACCGTGACTCCAGTCTGACACGCTGCGAACCACTTGGACACGGCATGTACCGTGTGGATATGGATACGGAGGTTCGACCTCGTCACCATGATGAAGGTGGAAGCGTTGCCTAAAGTTCCTTCCCATCTGGTGCCACTGTTCGCGGTGAGGATGACCTATAAGAGCATAAGCGAGCCCCTCAACGGGGACATTAGAAGGGGATAATACGTACGAGCAACAGCCTCAGCTGGAGCCACTTCGACATTGTGGGGAAGCGCAAGCCAATCGAACTTCCTGTGATAGGGGTGAATGAGGTAACACAACCAACGTTTTTCACCACGCACGGATCATCACGATACTAAGACATGAATGAGCGAGGGTGCAGAAAGATTCCATTTCAACGCGTACCTTGCGACGTTTGATCTCATTCCAACGCTCGATGAAGTGCTGGCAGATGTCGAGAACCACGGACCCACATATCGTCATATGAACCTACGACAGGTTCCAGCTAGTGAATCCCCGCATCCGAGACACAACTCACATCGTGCCAAGGCATCCTCGGAGTTTCCAGGATGGAGATCGCATTGCTAATGTAGTTCCAGACATCCTGGAAATCCAGGCAACGCGCGTTGTTGTAGTCTTGCCCGGGGAAAAGAGTACGAGAAAAGTCAGTTGGATGGACGTCGGCCAACGGGTGATTGTGCGTATCCCAACGTCCGAAACACAAGTCTAATCCTCCGATACAAGCCAGGTGATTGTCCACCACGACGACCTGCGCGCAAATCGAGCGTCAGAGTATCTTCCAGTAACCGAGAGACCCTTCCAACCTTTTCGTGATGAGACCAAAACTCGACGGTATCTAGGGACGAGTGAGAAACGTCTGGAACAACAACACAAGCGTCAAGCGGTGTACCTTTACTACCGATATGGTCGGGGTGGCGCATACAAGCAATGTTTGGATGGAGATCCTCCAGTGCCGCCTATCAACTCGGTCACGCCTTTGCAGAACCCTCGCAGACATTGCATCCTTGCCTTTGTGTGTTTCGAGCACATGGTCATCGTCTGGGTCACCTCTTTGTAGACGACGACATAGACCTTGACGCCTTGTTGAGCCTTGCGCTGCAACAGCCTATCCAGGCGCCATTCTTCGTTCTGAGCTGGGGGTCGGCTAGCGAGCGGAGATCAGCATCGCGCGCTCGCACCCCAGCGTGAATCCTACCGAAGGTACAACTCTGGAGTGAGCCACCAGTCCTGGCGGTCCCTCAGCGTGCGAATGAAGCAGGGTCAGTCAAGGGACCTACCAAGATGAAGATCGCTTCCTTTGCACTGTCGAGTATCTCAGACACAGCCCACATGTAATCGTGGCCGTCGATATGCCTTGATGACATGCAGTTCAGCTAGGCCCCTCCTGCACGACCCAGGCGCACCATTTGATCGAGTTTCCCTGCCTCTGACCCGCGAAGCTCTCGAATCGATGACTGGCGTTGATTTTGGCCCGAATTTCGTCATTCAGTATCTCGTGCGCCTCGTCGTGGCGACCTGCACCAGACCGTGGTCAGACTGCAGAGCCAGCGATAATCAAGGGTGCGACCCACGATCGGGATTCCAAAGGCCTGGTGCATCACAACGTGCAGACGGGATAAGACAACATGTAATAGCACCGCGAAAGGATCATTGGGCGTACCGATCACCTGGGCACGCGTGCGTTCGATGCCTTCAGGAAGCCTTTCGGCGTAGTCAAGAACCTTGCCTAGAATGTCCATCGTGGACGTTGGGCGCAAGGTGATGGTGGCACAGCGGCTCCTATTGTCGTTGCCAAGTACAAATGCTATCCTTACACCGCCCTGACAGTCCCACGTCTTGGCAACCCGACTTGGTGGACATCGCAATTTCTAGTCAGGAAGAGACGACCTTGAACGGATCCGAGCCCCCACTCTCCAATCCCACCAACACAGCCCGCCTCACCGCACCCAAGTACTCTGCAAGCCTGCGTCCATCCGGGTGCAAAAAGTCATCGTACAGCTTGTACCGCGAGTCCGCGACAATGTTGACAAACTCGAGCGCGACCTTGAGGTTCCTGTCGCCTTCGTCAGATCGAGAAACAGCGCCGGCAAGCGGTAGACAAACCCCGGTATATGTTCCCTTGAAGAGCACAGCATAACGTGCAACCGCAGAATCAGCTCAGGTATGTAGATTTGACGGATGCGTGACATTTCGCGATGTCGGCGATCTGTGCAATGCTATGAGGCGCAAAAGGGACGAGTAAGACAGTACAAACCAGCAGGGCTACTTTGCTCTGGTAGCATCCAGTCAGATGTGAGTAGCTTCACTATGGAGTCGTACGTTTGGTCAATGAGACCCTGATGAAGTTAAAATCGGCTACACCAAGGTAGGACAGGGTTCGTCTACCTTGTAGTCTTTCAACCACGCTATCCGAGTATCTTTGTTCATCAAAGAGGCTTCCAATGACTGACATTCCACCACTCTATCGAGAAGACCCCACACGTTGAAGAACTGTCTATAGTGGAGAAACTCTGTTGCACGTTCCTCGGGTTCGCCGATGGAAGCGAGTTCACCCGGTAAGATGTCCAATAGGCCGCGTGCCAAAGCGACACGTCCAGAGCCTTGATGTGTATGAGCAACAGATCCAAGTCGAAACGCCAGGCGGACTTACCAAGGAAGTACCGCAGTATCACCGTGGCCTGTTCGAGGGCAGTATCATACGTCGCTTCCATAAAGGTTGTCCACTCTATGGAGCGATGCAGCAACGTCTCCACGTCCGACGGTGGACCTTGCAGTGCGACAATCGATGGAAGTGGACCCTTCAGTTGAGGTAGAAGCTGGAGAAGGCAGGGTTAGCACGGTTTGACCAGCCAAAACGACATCACAAACATCAAAGGCCTTTTCGATCGTTCGCTCAGCAGTGACGATAGCAACACGGTCCACGTCGAGACCGTGCTCACGCGCCCGTGTCAGTGCTAGTTTTCGTTCCTTGATATCGGCGGAGAGATCGAGTGAAGTGAGGAACATGGCATAACGCTCGACAGCATTATCGCCTAATGCGCCAGCATACATAGCGATGAGGTCTCGTTGACCAGCACCCTGTACCAGGAGTGAATACCAAGTTTCGAATTGATTTCTGGTTGGTACCAACCTCGAGGACTTGAAGATATGCCTCCAAAATCACCTGAATAGCCAACGGAGGGACGGAAATGTCGATCATTTGTAGGAAGAGACACAAATGGGCAAAGAATCGAGCCATTGTGGGGTACCTAGCGCACACGTACACATATATATGGTCGTTCTTGACCGAGGGAAGAACACGTACTCTGATGATTCAGGATCGTAATTGCCATCCCTCAGGCCGGCCGCAAATGTCTCCAGCAACGGGTGCGTCCGGTCGAGGATGATCGCCAATTGAGAGACATGAAAAGCATTATCGGCGGGGGGACTTGCAGGATTGTTGCTTAGCACGGGTGCAAGAAGAGCGGAAACAGGTATCTCACCCATCCTCGACATTGACACCACTCAGTGTCTCTAGTGCTGCAGTGGCTTCGTTCTCCCACTCTTCTTCCTCTTTTTCGTCTGGGTCGTCTACTGGAATGGGCGAATCTTTGAGTGCCTCAGATCCATCCTCCCAGTAGCCCCCACCCAACTTGATCATTTCCGAGGCTTGTTTCTCTTCGCACAAGATACTTATTTGAGCCCATAGATGATCTTCCCAAGTCCTGCATGCCGACTTGAGGACGTTGAAAGTTTGTGGGGTTGGCGCAAGCGCCGCATACAGTACTCGCTCGGGGTCAGGTAGGTTCGGCTACAGAGATGTAAGACGAGTGACGCGACGAGGATGATGACCCTTTACATTTAGAGCAGCTTTTACACAAGTCGACTTCCATAGTCGCCGGCGCCGGTTGCCTTGCCATCCCTCTGCATCGTCTTCGTCCTCAAAACCCTCGTCGCACTGTTCGCTTGCTTCATAGACCATCAGTACGAGTGCACGCATCGAGCTTCCTGGGACATACCGATTGCTCGCCACTGGAACAGTAACGAGCCACGGATACTGGCTGCGCGCCATGGTTGGTGTGCTTTTCGACACAATTGCACCGCATCGTCCAATCTCCCAGCGCGCACGAACGAATACAGCGATTGAGTCAATGTTTTTTCAAAGGCCTAGACAAGCTCAGCTGCCAGTTCCGAGACCACGCACGCAACCCAACTCACCGCGTCGTCTGCAGCCAACGACTTTCCATCCCCTCTATTCACTGCATCGGGATCAAGCTCTGTCACGAGTCCCTCTCTCGAGGCTTGTCTGGTGCGCAAAGCCTGCATCACGTTGTGTTTTGTGAACTTCCAATACCCGGTGGTCGCTTCGGGGTGTTGTGGTGGGGAAGCAGTCTCATGAAGCCACTCGCGCGTGATGACGAGTTCTGTGAGCATGGGGGACGCGTGCATGATAGCTTGGGCGAGGGTCAAGGTCGGGGTGAACGGGTTGTGGGTGAGGAGCGTGCGAGGGTGGAGATGGTGCTCTGGTTCCGTTTTTCGTGCGCTGCATGGGGGTTTGTGAATGGGGCGAAAGAAAAGAACGCGACTACGGACGGCATGAGTGCTTGTAGCAGACCCCAGGTGTTGGCTTCCATCCGTAACGCTTCCAACTCGACCCGAGACGCGTCCGAGATGGTGCCAGACTCTAATTCCTCGATCCTGGTTGGAGTACAGTCTAGGGCATACATTTACGCGCAAGGCAAACTTACTGATCACGACATAGCTGCCTGAGTCTGGGCGCGAAACCGGAAACGGGATCGAGGAGAGCGGGCAGGTCGTCCTTTACTGCCTGACATTGGGCGAGAACCTGGGCACACGACGCATAAAGAAACTCGGACATGGTCGTGGATGAAGAACGTGCATTCAAACTCAGCGGGTCGTCCCTCTTGTCTTTGTAGACGTGGCCAAGTAAATTAGCGTAGTACGTCCAATCTGCCACTGGCTGACCAGCTCAGCTCAGGAAGTCCCGGAATGAACGTGGTACAGAGTAGGAGACGTAAATGGAGACAGCCGTCGCCTACTGAAACAGTCCCCTCCAGTCGACGAACCAGCCATGGGATTGCAGCGACGCGAAATATCCCTCCCCATCGTTGGCAAGCCCATCCCACTCTCCGTGAACTGGTTTCCGGTTCGAGTCTGCAGTCATAAATGCACTTCTTGCCATCAAGCCTCTACCGGCGACCCCATACTTCCTCTCGACGAAGCAAAACGCGCCCTTGGTCTCCTCGCAGATGCTGGCATGAAGCATCTCCACGTCAGCGGCGGCGACCCGTTTCTTCAATCACGCTACATCGGCGAAGTCTTCAAGTTTTGTAAAGAAGAGCTCCATATCGCGTCGTGTTCCGTCGTGAACAGCGGGCCGAACGTGACCGAGAGATGGTTGGACACGTACGGCACATATCTCGACGTCATGGCCATAGCCTGTAACTCGTTGGACACGAACCTCGACCAGGAAAATGCACGCAAAGACGCGATGGTCAAGGTTGCGCAGTGGGCAAAAGAGAGGGGAGTCAAGGTACAGGTCAACACGGTCGTAAGCATGCAAGCGTTTTCGTCCTCCTTGCAACCGTGCTGGACGCTGACCCAGACACGGTTAGCAACAACTGGGAGGAGGATATGAACGACCACATCCGGGAGATTGACCCTTGCCAATGGAAGGTGGGTTATCATTCGCCTGATGAATACCGCCTGGCTAGACCCACCTCCAGGTATCTCGAGTCTCGATCGTGGACTTGGAAAACGCGGGGCGAAAATCCAATGCCCTTCGCAATAAGCATCACCTCAAGATCACAAAAGAACAATACCAAACCTTTCTTGATAGACACAAGGGACAGACGTCTCTCATCTTGGATGAAATAGAGGATTCCCGCTTATCGGTCGACGAAAGAATGCGGTAAGGCCCGCTTGGGACATGTCGCCTGTATAAATGACCTTTCCTCCGCTCCAGTTTCATAAACCATCGTGTCGGCGACAAGAAGCCGAGCAGATCAATCTTGGAAGTGGGCGTTGAGACGGCTCTTTTGGATTCAGGACGTGATGAAAAGACATTCTTGGATCGTAATAGATTATCTGAGGGAACAAAAGCACCTGGACCCCAATCTCTGGATTGGTGACATGTTTCATCGAACCAATCGAAGGAGTTGGTGTATTATTGGTAGATTCACTTCTCGATACCACCCTGTTCCGTGATTGGATGTAATAAGACGAGACATCCACGAAGTCTAGTCGGGTGACAGGATCGGCACAACGCGGAAAGGATAGAAGGGTCGGCGGAACGAGGAGCGGGCAAAAGAGTTGAGCGCCGAGGTATGACAGGCTAGAACGAGAAAAGGGCCCACGGTATACCGCGACGTAGGCATGATCTTGCGGTCGAGCTGCTAGACAGCGGCTAGCTTGAAACTCGACGGCGATCTCAGGTCTGGGCTCCATTGCGCCATCAATACGTCACTTTCGCCAAATTTGCTGCTAAATCTGGTCGATGGACTCCATAATGCCACACAGTGGTACTGTTCCAGTTCGTGAATCACCTTCCTCGCATGTGATCGTTTCCTAGACAGAAATGAGGCGCAAACTATGCCACCAAAAGAAGAAAAAGTGACCAAACCATCCGTTCTTGGTTGATGCCCGCTGACAACCAAAGTTGAAAACAGGGTGGGTCCAACAGCAAGAGGCACCCTTGAAATCAAGAGAATGTCCTACTGTTGGACGCACCTTATTCCCTACATGGTGTCTGGCGAGCTCGATCGTCGTCTGCCGAACATCGCAAAGGTCGACCGTCGGATCGTAGAATCGAGTATTCGTCGCAAGCGGTGAGAGCTCGGTGTTGTCGTACATTCGCTGCGGGGGTTGGAGAGTGATCGGATCGAGACAAATCTAGACCATACAGATTCAGTATCCTGCACACGTGTCGAATATCGGAATGATTATCGTCGGCCGAACATCGCAAGCGTGGACCGTCGGATCGTAGAATCGAGTATCGTCGCAATTTAAGCGTGATCGAATCGAGACAAATCAAGACGATAGTATAGCCAAGGGTCGAGTGGGGCGTCGCTCGGTGCAATCGTGAAAGTCGGTACATTCGGGCATCTCGCGTGCCTTTGCGCATGGCGGAATCCATCGTGGCTCGTTCGGCGTACAGAGGAAACCGTGCTCGGGTCAGTGATCGTGTAATCATCGAAAAAGGCGACACGGTTAGGACATCACAGTTGGGGCATCTCGCGTGCCATCTTCAAGAGTAACCTCGTTCGGGGAGTGGTGAAGGTTAACATCGGGCGCAGGAACGAGCAGGCGATCGAGGATACGAGGCATCTCGCGTGCCGTCTTGGAGTTTGACAAGGACATCATATTCGGGGCATCTCGCGTACCAACTTCGAGTGCAGCCTCGTTCGGCGGTCGATATCGGGCGCATCGAGGTCGCAGAGCGTAAAAATCGTATTCGAGGCATCTCGCGTGCCATCTTCAAGTGTAGTATCGTTTGGCGGTCGATATCTGGCGCAGGGACGAGTACGCCATCGAGGTCGTCGAGCATAAAAAATCATGTTCGAAGCATCTCGCGTGCCGTCTTGAAGTTCGTAAAGGACGTCATATTCGGGGCATCTCGCGTGCCAACTTCGAGTGCAGCCTCGTTCGGCGGTCAATATCGGGCGCAGGGACGAGCAGAGCGTAAAGATCGTATACAAGGCATCTCGCGTGCCATCTTCGAGTTAGTGTCGTTTGGCGGTAGATATCGACGAGTATATCATCGAGAACGAACGCTGAGTATCGAGCATAAAGATCGTATTCGAGGCATCTCGCGTGCCGTCTTCACGTAGTGTCGTTTGGCGAGCGGCGAGGCCAACACCGGGCGTAGAAACGAGCAAGTGATCGAGGACACAGGGCATCTCGCGTGCCATCTTCGAGTGCATTCGAATTCGACGAGTCCATCGTGCGGAGGGGGCGAAGACATCAACAATTTGAAACCGGGTCGCGCTTGCGGCGACTGCACGTCTTCTACTCGGGCATCTCGCGTGCCCATTCTCGTCGAGCGTCGATATCGCAGTGCTACACCGGCGAGAATCATGAACAACAGTGACAAGGGAAGAAAGTGCGCTACATCAGCGACGGCAGAGGAAGAGAGGGAAGGAAGGCAAGGATGGTGGGGAGAGAGTTCAGCGTTGGCCGAACTTATATACCATGAGCGAAGGCGGCTGACGCGCTGACTCCAAGTGTGGCGCATTGTCCACCGTGTAACGTGTTGCCCATTGTTCAAGCGATGGTGCCACAGCTGAAAGCACCAGACCGCTTTGACGAACAGATCCGTGGATTGCTTTGGCTCACAAAAATGGACTAAGAGTCCACAGTGGATAATCCAAATGTCATGAATGTCATTTGGGTGGAGGTTGCAGTTCAAAATCAGCGGACGTTTTAAAAAAAGCAGTCTATAGACGAATCAGCGAACGAACTTGGCTTTGAACGATGTAAATACCAGACACTTGGTGTGTTGTTTATCTGATTGAGTCACAGACAGGAGAGATTCGTCGCTCAGGGGGACTTCGGAGTGTTCGGAGAAAGCGGACGAGTCGAACACCGCTGTGGTGTGCGACTCTCACTGCATGGCTCACATCACCCGCGACTTCAAGAACTTGCACACGACACGGTCATTTCCCTCGGCGAGACCAGCAGAACCCGAATCAGATCACCGGCTCCGCGTCACAAAGCTCAAGTCCCTGCTCCTTCATCCACGATGATGGTGTTCGGGTGATGCTCGCCCTCCTAGCATCATGCAAATAGCCTGACTCTTCCGGAGAATGTCGTATGTATTCGGAATCCCACCCTCCACTGGCACACTACAGCATGTCGTCCTCACGCAATGCATTGCCAGCGTCACAAAATATCTATAATAAAATTCTGTTTCTGTATGTCGGGTGCTTTGCTCCACTGCAGCCAAACGAGTTCCCCGCGTGCGATTTCGCGTTCAAGTTGTATAGAGAGAATGTGAAATTCAAAGTTTTCCCTTGTGTTGGGATGTAGCTGACTTATGCTCATTAGGTCTCATTTTAGTACGGAGATCTGCGAACGGCCGCTACCTTTCCTTCCGCCACCTACTATTGGTGGTAAGTTACAGGTACCACTGACGCAGAGTAGTTCTTCCTTATACCAAGGAAGGATCTTTTCCAGGTCTTTGAAACTGCAACTGATGGGATGTGACTGGCTGAGCGATCAACCTGTACTGAAGAGCGACTGAAGTGGACAGGTTCTAAATTTTTTCGAACGTGCTAAGTAAACTCGGATCCCACTGGCTGGCCACTAGTACACGCCGAATTGAGAAGGTGATCCCTCCCTCTTGGCTCCGAGTCGGAAGTGTACGGGCGTGAACTCGAGGTAACGCAGATCCCCGGCGACTCCTGTCCTCACATTTGGAAACAATGGTTGGAACCAAGAATGACATTCACAGCATCTTTCGAGTGACTTAAATGTCTGGGACATGTTGCATCTCTTTCTTTGCCCGCCGTTTCCGACTGCAGCGCCAAAGTCAAGACGTGAAGAGTTCTCAAGATGTTGTTTTCCTTGCTCAACGTGTCCATCCCTTTCTTCGGCATAGCACCTGCAAAGGTGCCAGTTTCCGTCAACTGGTTTCCAAACAGGCGTTGCAACTACGAATGCCACTTTTGCTTCCATACCAATACGAATCAATATATCCTCCCCCTCGAGGACGCCAAACGTGGACTTCGCATGCTTGTCGATGCAGGGATGAGAAAACTCAACATCAGCGGCGGCGAACCTTTCCTCCAGCCTCGCTATATCGGGGAGGTCTTCAAATTTTGTAAAGAAGAGCTCCACATCGAGTCGTGTTCCGTCGTGAACAACGGGTCGAAGGTAACAGAAAAATGGCTGGACACGTACGGCAAATACCTCGATGTCATGGCTATTTCTTGCGATTCGTTTGACATGGATACGAACATCAAACAAGGCCGTGCGGAGCACGGGACCTCTACGACTCACATTGACAACGTATTCAAGGTCGCCCAATGGGCGAAAGAAAGAGGCATCAAAGTCAAGATTAACAGTGTTATCACAATGTATGTATGTTTTTGCATTCGACGATAATGCCTATTGATTCCCTTTTCACAGCAATAACTGGCAGGAAGACATGAATAGCCAGATCGAGCAACTTGCACCTTTCCGCTGGAAGGTAGTTACTTACCGGTACCACTGACGCCGCGCCGACACTGATCGAGTGATTATCTGATTGACCAGGTCTTCCAAGTTCTTTTATTAGACTCGGAAAATACAGGGGCGGATTCTGGGGCCCTTCGTGATGCCCGCAACCTCGTGATCACCAAGGAACAGTTCCAGGCGTTCCTCGCCCGGCATGCCGGCCAGAAGTGCCTCGTGCCGGAGGACAACGAAGCCATGAAGGACTCTTACTTGAATCTGGACGAACGGATGAGGTGCGAACCACAATAAACATCCATTTTAAACTGACCGCTTGGACAGATTCTTGAACTGCCGAGATGGCGGGAAGACGCCTGGGAGATCGTTGTTGGAAGTGGGCGTACAGAATGCGCTGCAGGACTCGGGCTTTGACGAAAAGATGTTTGAAGCGCGCGGTGGTATTTTTGATTGGAAGCGAGACCCGGCGACGCTTGAGTGGTAGACAGTACCGCGGATCCTTGGACTGGCCGTCTGTACCGAATTTGGAAGTCGATAAGATCGTCGCAGTAGTGTCGGGTCGAACCGCGTCACTGACTGAAATGAACGTCATCACCCGCTCCAGAAATCATGTCGGCGTCTGCACACATTCGTGTAAGTCCTACTATTTCCTCCACGCCGGCCTGCGACATGTCAGAGCTGCCACGCCTTCCTTTCGTCCCATGAGCACCATGGCTCGCAGCGTACTACCACTAGTACATTCTGCGATCAACCTTGCCCTTCCTTCCGGCCCTTTCAACGACCCTGCTACGACCTATCGTGCATCTTGCAATTCCCACTCGATCCCACCCGAAGAGGAAGAGAGGCTCCTCCCATTGTTCCTGCATTCGACCTCTCTCTCGAGCCCCGTCGGGTTCTTGCGACCCAGCGTGGTGGACGAAATCCTTAAAGATCACAAAGAAAACTCGATCTGGAACGTACTTTGCACCCCAGACAACTTCCCTTGGGCAGTCTGTTTTGCAGATCACATCGCTGACCTTGAGGCCAGATCACACGCCATCCAACTGGTCGTGGAAAGGTGGAAATCAGATGGCCTCTTCCACGATGTTTTGAAAGGTATGGTCGTTTATTTCTCTTGCGCGACGATGTATTCAATTCACTACGCCAGGTTGGAGCAACGAGACATATCCCGTGTACATGCCTCGACAGGAACGTACCGAGTCTACCTCGAACATTGCATTCGGGATCGAGCGTGCTGCACTCCCCCTGTTTGGGTTTACCAACTTTGGATGTCTTCTCACGGGTATACGGGTTCATCGCTGTAGTCAACTCTCTGACCATGACGCACGTCTAGCCTTTTATGATTGTCCTGTGACGAATAGAAGAATGCTCTGGATCCCTCGCCGGTCGCCAACAAAGAAAACGTGGGTTCACTCAGTGATTTTCTGTTCATGCTCCGATACGCCTTGAACATAGATGGCCTGGCCGGTATGACTGCACTGTCGGAGGAGGGATAGGACTCGGAGAGACGCCAAACGACGCCATCATCCGAGAATGCACAGAAGAGGCCTGCCTTCCTTCACATTTCGTGAGGAAACACATGCGTTCTACGGGAATGATCAACTTCATGAACCGCTCACCCTCCAAATGGATCCTACCGGGGATCTACTACCTCTACGAGCTCCGTCTTCCCAACGATGGCTCCATCGTACCACACACCAACGACGAGGACGGTGAAGTCGACGCGTTCCACTTGATGGACGTCGAAGAGGTCATGCAGCGCTTGCTCCAAGGACAGTTCAAGCCAAGCTCTGCGATGGCGCTGGTTGATTTCTACATACGGCGCGGCATCATCACCCCTGAATCCGAACCTAGCTATCTGGACGTTTGCGTGGCTATGAAGAGACCCGTTGTTCTCCCCTTGCCCTGATGCCGCCGAGATGTCTCTTATCTCCCACCCCTCGTCATCTATTGACGTAATGTTCTTGATTGAAATGGCACAATTCTTTATCATCCACCCTTGGCTTGGAAGGTACATAGCACGATCAGTTCCCATTCGTTCGAGTTTCAAGAACAGAGAATGGCGCGACGGTCGGGCGGTGTCGCAGAACCGATTTGGCCAAAGTCAGGTCTTTCCCAAGATTGTTCATAATGACGTCGGTGGATGTCGTCCATATGGCATACTACAAGATCGCAACACTTGCCTATCGCACATCTCATCACATCGGCCCCACTGTACATATATTACAATCATGCGTCGAAGTTAAGCGCTGACGATAAGCCAGAAACGAGAAGCAGGAAAGTTTAAGTATATGAATGGAAGCTGACCTGACTGAGGCATTTTTGGTGGGAAGGAACAGCCCCCGTTGCGAGGGAAGCGACGCAAGAACGAGGTGCATGCGTCGCCGCAAGGATGCACATGGAAGCATCACGAACTTCGTGGGTATGATCTGTTGTCCAGTGAGCGTCACGTGTAATTAAGCCGAGGCCGTCGACGTGTGGAAGCACCTTGATTCTCCTCTTGATAACATCCTTTGACCAGAAACGACCAACCCCAGAGTGAATTTGGGAATCGTTTGGAGCGAACGAAAACCCAAGGTGAGATTGATGGCAACTATGGGGGGGAATCCTTGAGGAAACTAAATATGGTTAGGTGTTGCGTCTACGGGTATATGGATCACGAAGCCCACAAACACATTTTGCTTCGCGTGCGCCTTCTCTCGTCATGTGGAAGAACTTTTTGGCGGTGTTTTCTGTTCGGATCCCGCATCATCGGCGGCGATCGAACCACCGGATCTACCTGTCGCGTTGTGGTGACACCAGGCGACCCGAACACGCGATAAGGCAGAACCTTGTGCACATGCTGCACCCAAATAAGTGAACCGAACAATAATGAGAGGAGTCATTCGCACTTCATTTGGAAGAAAGTTGCGTCGTGTAACTCGCGCCGTAAATCTACTTTTTTTGGGATCGCATCACCCAGGGTTGGCTTGCAAAGGCGTCTTTCATTTCTGCAAATAGGCTAGGAGCGTGCGGCGTCAGAAAAATGGTCATCAAATGGTCATAGTGGCTTTGGAGCGATACGACATCGTAATATAAAGCATACAGCTCGCTTCTGCCACCAACCTTGTTGTCGCGAACCAAATGTGGCCGTATTACCGCCCAATCGAGGAAATACTCTTAGCGTACGATTTCGAGCTGGTCTGGGTGAGATAATGAGACAAGCTCGGCGTGTTGCGTCACTGGTTCAACGAGCGTGGGATGTGACGCTGTATTTGCCTTGAACCTTCCCGAGGAGAGTTCCGGACGGCCAAGAAGTGATGGATAGTGCAGAATTCCACGCGGCAGTGAGTACTACAAGACACCACATTAACGAGACATGAAATGGACGGTGACCACACAGGTCTACCACATCGTACGACAGTAAGCCCGTTTAGAAACCGCACGCAATGCATATGAACCGAACTTTGTCCGCGCAGAATTCCCCCGCGAAAAGTAACGAGCTATAGTACGTGGACCCGCCCAGTTCCCACCCATCAATGATCATCATATAAATACCCACAGGCCACATTGCCAAGCTGATTGGTATGCCCAGGCATTCACGACATGTCGGCCAGGGTTCGCCTCCATATGTTACCATGTCTGTTCCACGAGTTGACCAACATCATTTCTGGATAGCCTTGAAATTCTTATCTCCGGACGCGACGCCACCCGTGCCATGGCATCGAGTAATCTCAGCAGCTGGGACGATCTCTTCGCGCGGCCCGGGAACGACTGGTGCACAACGCCAACGCGACGCGCTCGAGGCAGAGGGTATCGAAGTCACCGACGGTCGAACGGGCAGCTTTCGGGTCGACTTGGGGACGTGGGGATGGTTTCCTGCTCCTGGTACGGTAGCTATTGAGGAGGGGATATGATGGGCTTGCTAATACATAGACGACGAGATGCTCTGCGAAAAGGTCTTTCAATTTGCATCAGCAGTTTTTGTGGCGAACGAGCCTAATCCTCCCCATCCATGTATCAAATGATGTTTCTTAACATCCTCAGTATGAGAAGGTGAACATGTCTAGGACGAGTTTTGCCCACCCGACCCATCATTGTGGTGCTCATTTGTGCCCCTACCGGGAGTTAGGGAATCAGATCGTCCTCCAGATTCGGCATACGACCCGGATAACAACCGCAAACTGACCAATGGTCAGTCAATGGATCAGGGGACACGCGACGACTCTGATACAACTCGAAGCTTCAAGTATGAACCTCACCAAAGTTGTGCTTGTCGTAGGACCAGACGCCGAGTAGACCTACCGAAATGGATTGGACATTGACAATCGATTAGCAGCACCGAGAACGTCTAACTCTCATTGTGCCTGATATCCCCATGGCTTGCGCCCAGCTGGAAAGGGAGCAACTTAACCAAAGATCTCGATGCTGGCCTAACTCGGTGCTGGTGACTGTGTAGCGACGTCACAAAGTTCACCTCGCTTGAATGTGAACCACTCTAAATGCTGTTAGATCCTCTTATATCCTGCGTACTACCGTCGGCTCCCGGCGTCTTGAAGTGCGCATGGTGCGATGATGGAGTCAAGAGCACGTTGACGACAGGCTCGCAGCCGTTTAACCTTCACTGCACGGCATTACCGTAGGTACGGATCAAGTGCTATGTTATTGGCCACATGTCCGACGAAAACAATGCGAGCCTTGCTTGGTTGTGATGTCCGTGATCTGCAAATAGGTCTTATAACCGCATCAGTGCGAGTTCCAAAAAAAAATGTGCACGAGGTTGGCACCGAACGACATTGGTATCCGCAGTCCGGCGCACGAAACCACCCTTTGTGCTTACCAAGTGTGCTATTATGGACTTGGGCAGAGTTCTCTTGTCAATTCGGAGGAGGGACATACCAAGTCATGGGCCGCCAGGTGTTGTCCAGAGGTTACCTATAAAAATTGCTAGGCAAGACAATACATGTTTAAAGCTGGTCGTAACCCGCTCGCCCGTCAATGCACGACAACGTTTTCGTCCTTGTGAGTTACAGGACATCATGGCGACAAGGAAAAACTCGGGAGCAGTTGACCGCGTGGCAGTGAAACTTGTCGGGGCAATGCGCGCCGCCGCAGCTTCAAACACATTTTGACTTCAAACCACTACCACCAGCGTCACCACGGATACCATGACTCCGGTCTCTACACAACCTCTCCCCAACTCAATGAATGCGTACAACCCTGAGGTACACATTGACGAGAAATCCGCCAATCAATGCCATATCCATTTGGGCTCCAAAGGGCGGTGCTCTTGCGCCATGGACTCGACCCGTCACCGTTCCTGCCATCAGGCGAGGTTGCGGAAATTACTACTCCCCATCGCTCTCTTACTTCTTGCAATCGGAGCTACACTAGTTCTCTCATGCGTATCCGATATCGAC
>JBBPTZ010000301.1:0-26739 GCA_038094315.1 Phylloporus cf. tubipes | reverse complement strand
TTCGTGATCCAAATCACCTACACGTCCTTCTAGTTCCAGAGGGAACACCGGGGAGAACTGGATCAATTCACCCCCCACGTAATCACGCTCGACGCGAACTATTTCGCGCGGATGGTGGACACCCAAATGTCCAACTGCAGGTGTCCCATACGCCGAGTCAGGTGGTGGTGGTCCAAAATAAAATGTCGAACGGGGTATCAACGGACGCTGGCGGCTGGGCAAAGGAATTGCATTCATCAACATCAGATGTAAGGCACCCACACAAACGCACCTCTTTTGCAACGTCCCAAACTTCTTCGAATTGAGCGTCGAATAATAGTCCGACGCATACACATCGCCATTGTCCACGGGTGGTTCCATAGCATCCCAGGGTTGCGGAGATGGCGGTTTGAACTCGAGACGCAAATGTCGTGGATTGCGCCGAGAAGATCCAAACGACCCCCACCGCTCCTTCTCGGTCATCTCCAAGGTCTGATCGCCACCACTTACGCTCCCGAGTGCATGCACGAAACCTAGATCCTCTTCCATATCTCCATTCTCGTTCTCGCTTCCGCCCTCTTGTGATCGTGCCTTCCCGGTAAACCGCAACGGATGCCATCCTTCCCCAATGTCATCCTCTTGCGTCACGATGACCTCCTCCATCCTTGACATGGCGTCCACACCCCTGCCCATGTGCCAGCGTGCCGACGACTCCGCCTCGGTTCCTTCTCGCAGCGACGCTGTCTCCACATCGATGACTTCTTCTTCTTCTGGCCCCGCTCGACCCATGCTCGATCGGCAATGCGCCTCGTCGCTCGGTCGCGGCTCGCTATCCTCATCCCCACTCCTTCGCAACCCCTCCGCATCCGCATGCGTCCACGACGTCGCCGCAGTCGACTCCATCTCCAACGCCACTCTCACCGACGACCGCGACCGCGAATGAGAATGAGAATGCGAACCCAAACCCGACTGCGACCGCGAACCCGACCCGAGAGGCGACGCACACACAGACGACCTGCGGGACACGACAGACCCAGACCTCGACGTCCCTGCACCATAGCGCCCTCCCTCGTGCTCGCCAACCACGTAGTCGTTGCCGTTTGCGCTGTCGTGCTCGTGTTGGAAATGTGGCAAGTCTTGTTCTTCGCCTCCTAGAGCGATGCCCACGCCTTCGCCTTCGTCGTCGTCGTCGGACGTGGTCACGGCCACGCCAATGTTCACCTCTTCTACCTCATCCCATGTCTCTGCGATATCCCCATCTCCACTCCAAGAGGGCAAGCGATCCAACGCATGTTTGACCGAAACGTGCTCGAGAGTCGTCATGCCAAGGCGGGACACATACGAGAAAGGGCTCGAACTTGGAGGGTTATCAGCGGCGCAGGACTCGGATGTCGTTGAATTAAAACTTGCAGGACAGCAGATGCCAACGGGACCGCGGTGCTCCGATTCAGATGAAGGTGAGATGTTGGTCGTTGGCGTGGAAAAAAGTACTGAAATCGGAACAAACGCCACACAGCTCCATCGACAAAAAACGAAATTGGATTCTACGAGGTAATTGCGGTTAGGCTACATGTACACATGTGCAGTAATACAATAAGTGGGTTGGGTTCGTGCAAATGGGCAATACTTCATATCGTATCGTTCTGATCATATATTCGAAATGCGAGGTCCCAAAAACTAGGCAGGCGAAGGGTCCTTCTTCTCATGCAAACGCGGGGGTGATGCCATAGGTCGAACTGTGGGAGACCCCGCAGCTGGATTCATCACGTCGGACAACTTTCCCCTCGATGGCGGAGACGGCGTCCGTCGGTCAATTGTCATTCGGTCATCTGTGGGCGAGGGAGCAGTCGACGCGGGAGACAACGTCGCAATAGGAGGCAACGCGATGGGCGCCGATGAGCTGGCATGAGAACTGTGACCCGCCCCGATAGGACGAGGGTGGGGAGGCAAAGACACGGAGATGGACGGAGGGCTAGGAGGGTACGGGTGTCCCGCATCAGCATGTTGACGAGACTCGGGAGAGTGGGAAGCAGGTTGCGTCCGGAATGGAATCGGCGAGGGTCGCGACGAGGGGACAGGCGTGTGCCGTCCAGGAGAGGGCGGTCCGCGCTTCATGGGATCCACTCGCGTGCGCTTGTTTTCAAGCTCATCCACACCAGGACTCAATGGACGCTTAAGTGAAGTTCCGCCAGGGGGAGAAGGCCTGCTTCCAGACGTGGAAACCGACGAACGATGAGATATCCCTGGGCGTGGGGATGTCACCGTATGCCTGCTGCCATTCGACAGCGTCGGAGAGTGCATCGGCGCACTGTGTGACTGGGAGAGTACGACGAGCGCATCTGCCACACCCTCGTCATAGTCTTCATCTACCACACGCGAAGGGGGACGAGGAGTAGCAGTAGTTGGAGATGGTTGTAGAGAACGACCAGTAGAACCATTCGAACTTGACGCATCTTGCGCCTCCTTTGCGGAAAAGGATCCCACTTTGAACGAAGCCGACAAGCTCGCGGGCTGGTCCTCCTTTGGGCGACGTTGACGCTTCTTGCGCTCCTTCTTCGGAAGGTCTCCCAGGATCGATCCAGACACACTCTGTGTGTCTGAATCCTTCTCCCTAGTCTGTTTCCTCCTTCGGTCCTTTCCATCAGGTGCAGGCGTCGAGTTGGGGGACTCGGACACGCGCATGCTATTCGTGCTACTCACGTGAAGGGGTACACGTGGAGCACCTTCCGGAGATGTGGCAACCGCTATCGACTGTGGGCGCTGATCCAGCGTTGCCTCTGGTTGTCGCGGATTCTCGCGCGCATCAAACCGCGCAGGGTCATATCGCCAATGCCCGTTCTCGGGTGGGACTGATGGCCCTGGTTGAGGGGAGCGGGGATGAGGGGGACCGCTGGGTGGCTTTGAGTCCCAAAACGCGCGGGAATGGTGGACGCCGGGGTGACTAGAACGCGGAGACGTCTCCATCGGGCTTGCGCCACGATGATGAGGTCCAGGGGAACGCGACGGGTAGTATGGCTGTTGTGGGTGATGACCAGGATACTCTGGTCGACCTCGTTCCCATTCACGGTGGTGCTCCGGCGGTGGCCCACGACGCTCCCAAGGCATATCGCGCTCGCCCTGGCGCAAGGGTTCACGTGAATAAGGAGATCGCGGCACAGTCGGTGCGGCGGGTCCAACTGGTTGGCGACTCGACGGAGGGTACGTCTGGAATCCAGGTCCTGGAGAACGTGCACGCGGCGGTGGAGGTGGGGGCGAAGCAGATGTTGAAGGTGCGCGCATGGGACGATTGAAGTATTCCTGACTATGCCCAGTCGTCGCACGGGCGGCAGAAGCGCGCAGTTCCTCCGTTGGAACCTGGGGTTGTGGGACAGGATGATGCAACAGCAAGTTCTGACCAGCCGGGCCACGAGTCGGAGCGTCACGAGGACCGGAAAAGTCGCGAGCATGAGGTGGGCGATCCACATCCATTGGAGCCAACGGCGTGTGGGAAGGCATATGGCGCGACTCATCTAGAACGACGGGTGGTGGGGGACCTCCTCTAAACGGCCCTGGTGAGGACCGACCTCCAACTGGAGCAGGTGGGGGTGGCAGATGAACATTGTCTCCGTTTGACGGCCCACGGGAATCTGATCTAAACAAAGGACGCGAAGCACTCGACGTTGATGTCGACTGCAAGAGGAGAGGGGCCCCAGCGAGACCGGGAGGAGGGACCACAGCACTTGCGTAAGCAGTGGGATGCACGTCTTGAGGTCCAGGTGCGGCAGGTAGTTGTCCTCCCGTAGCCTGTGCATTCTTCAACAATTGGAGGCGTTGTGAAATCACATGGTTTCCCGGATCCAGCTCGCTAGCCCTTGCATAGGCATCAATGGCGTCCGAGATCTGATTGTTGCAGCTCTCGTAGAGGCTGCCAAGATCGAACCACACCTCAGAGATGTACGGATTAATTCTGATGGCGCGCGAATAGGCATCCAGAGCATCGCGGAATTGATTGATCTGGAAGTATAGCACTCCAATCGAGCACCAGAACGTCGGGTTGCGTCCATCGCGATAGACTGCTTGTTGGTATGCCTCGTATGCCTTGTTATACTTTTGTCCCGCCATATAGGCACGACCGAGGAGATACCAACTTTGGGCATCAGAAGGGTCTATAAAAATGGATCAGCGGAATACACAAGGCATGCAAGGAATAACTCACCAGCCTCCAGACTCTTGGTAAGGTGTTGTATAGCGAGCTCCTGGTTCTGGAAGGACGAACCGTCCTGATGATACAACCAACCAAGTTGTTGAAGCACCTTGGCGTGTCCGGGGTTATCAGCAACGACACGCTCATATGCATCCTTGGCGCGGACATGCTAGACAGAGTTCATCACACACCCAAATAAAAAGGAACTGCCGACTCACGTCTTTTTGTTGCTCAAAGACGTGGCCAATCTGGAACCAGATATCGGCATGGGCGAGAGGACTAGGCGGATTTCGGAGAATGCGGTCAAAGCAGGAGAGCGACTCCTCATATTTGCCTTGTTGTTTGTAAATGATGCCAAGGCGGAAAAGAATCTCATTTGCCTTGTCGAAATCTAATTCTGCTAAATGAGTACATAAAAATGTCAGAGCGATGAGAAACAAAGAGCAACCTTTGTCCATCTTGAGGACGGAAGCAAACGCTTCCTCGGCATGATCCAAGGAGCCATAGCGGTCGTAGAGTATTCCGATACCATACCAGAGCTTTGGATCCTCCTGCGTGGCAACACACATGTTACATGTTGACGTATAATGAGAGCAGGTGTCGTCGCACCTTTGGATTTGGTAAGAGATAGAGCGCTTGTTGATAGGCCGAGTACGCCTTTTGGAGATCATCCTGCATGAGGTAGCAATGACCTAAAGCGGGGATGGAATCAGCATCGTGGTGGCGAAACAATACAAAAGGAAGTTTTACCGAGGGCACTCCAAACTTCGCCGTTGTCTTCCTGAAGTTGAAGCACGCGTTGGAAGTACTCGATTGCCTGTAAAGGAAAGAGAATGACATCAGCATTGAACACGTGAGGATCGAGATCGGATCTCGAGAAATGAAACAAGGCGATGTCACGGCGGTCTCCGCGACGGACATCCTCGGGTTTCAACACCAACGCTTGGCGTACCTTTGGGTAGTTTTCCTTGATTCGAGCGATGCCCGCAACCTGAGTCAGCCCTGACAAGGATATCGGGTTATGCCGCAGGGCGTTCTCATATGCGGTGATAGCATGTTCAAGATCACCCATTTGTTCAGCAACGCGGCCTGGGAAATCAGAACGACTCAAGTTACTACGTACTCGCGGAGAAGGAAAAATTTGACGCACCAATGAGAAGCCACGTTTGTTCATTGGCGACCGCAAGCTTATGGATTACGCTCGAGGAAGCGGGCGGTCCGCCATTCGGAGGCGGTGCGTTGGGCACGACCACGGGGGAAACGATTTGATTAGCTGGGGGGTGTGCATGATTGGAGCCGTTTGACAAGTTAGCTGGCGTCGAAGGAAGCGTTGCGGAGGTGCCATTGAGGTGCGGTGGGTGTGCTGGTGCTGGATGAGGAGGATGTGTGATGAGGGCGTGAGGGTGAGGATGAGAGGGCTCGTGCATGCGGACGTCCCGGTCGGGCTGGCGAGGTACGTGTCGATGAGACATGAGTCGCCGTGAGGAATGGGACGACACTTGTGGAGGTGACGAGGAGTGGGAGGGGAAAGCTGTCAAAGGGAGGCGGATGGTGATATATATATGAAAAACGCTGCGGGAGAGGGGAGATCAGGGCCCTTCGCACCCCAGTCGCACGATCAAAGACGATCAAGCAGCCGGGTGACAGATCTCAGATCTGATAGCGCATCCCGCGTCGAATGTCTGATTTGAATATACACCGATATAGTTGTGCGTCTCCAAATAGCCGCGTGCCTGCCCTCCTTCTCTATTTACGGCCACGTTGCCGTTGCCCGTCGCGGTTACTACTTTTTTTTTTCAACTGCCGTCCGCGCACAGGTGGAGTCCCGTGGAAGTTTATCCAATCGTGGCAGACCGTGAGTTAAAGAGCTTAACGGCCAACCCCTTTTTGGCATCGCCAAGTCACTCCTCTCCCCTGTCCCCGTCACCCTTTTCGTCGTGGATCACTCTACGAAGAAAGTCCTTGTATACCACTCCAACTTGCAGTTCTTTTTCTGCCAGCTGAACAGCCAGCAGTAGCCGACGGTAGCCGACGGTCAGAACCGCAAGTGCATTGCATGACACTTCCCAAGCAGAGCCTGGTCGCTGCGTTCCAACTTGCGTGCGCCTTGTCCCAATAGAATTCATTGCCGGCAAGCCTTCCGGAACCAGTGATTACCACACGGGTTGCTGGCGGGTGAGAGATCCCGGAGGCGATAGATTCGCCTCCTGACAATCGAGCGGCTACCAAGCTACCGGTTTCAAGCTTCCGAATTCCTTTTGATCAAATATCTCAGCTCGTGGAATCGCGGGAAAACGTTGGCCTGGACTGATTCCTGCGTCCGCTTATTCCACATTGGGTAATCAATCGAGCTGTTCCAGCTGAATACCCAGGCACGCGTGCTATTCCTTTTCGGGCCTCGCATGTTCATCATGTGAGATCTTGTCAGCACACACAAATATTACCCTGATAATCAGAATGCAAATACGGCGTGGTGCTGATATTTAGCCATAGCCCACTCCTTACTCCGTGGCTCTCGCCCCATCAGCCCTGCGTGACGTGTGCGCATCCCTGACAGTCCCTTTCGAGCCAAGTAAGTTGGCATCTCGTTGAATGAAACCTTTTTTCGCACTCCGCTACACAGACAAACGCTCCAAGACGCGGACTTTGTCTCCATCATACCAAAACATCCATTTCGGCATGCGTTCTTTGTTCTACGAGAAATGGCAACGGATAATGAGCGAGACGACGTCTTGCTCTTGCTACCCTGCGACAGCTGGCTCGGATGATGCCAAATAAAGATCCCATTCCATTCCTCCCAGGTTCGAGCAGATCCCCGTCGAGCGAGCCCTGGACAGGTGGTGGCGTCAAAGACTCGTCTGGATTCGGAATAGGTTAGGCAATTAGGTAACCGAGCCCTCCCTCACAGCTTCCATTTTTTTTTGCGCCGAGACGCTTAACGACGGGGCACTGACCAAGCCCGATTAGGGCTCTGTATGATACCGCCTGCTTCGTTGCAAGCACAACGCTCGCTTGAAATCTCGATGCGGCGACGGCAGCACCCACGAGTGAATGAATTAACACGATTGCCAGCAGGAATGATTGCTCCGTTCCAGTCGGTGCGATGCTCGTCGGGGAGGACATGGGCGCCGCGCCGAGATCCTGTGACCATAATCGCGTTCGCTTAGCCCATCAGGTGCCATCGATAACCCTGCGTGTACGGATTAATAATTCTCTATGCGGGAAGAGCCTCAGCCGCACAGTTGCCTAATCCAGCGCGTTCGCGAAGGGATCGTCAGGATTACCCGGGCCGAAATCAAATCAAAAAAATCCGGACGAAACACTGCATCTCGGAGGATGTCGGAAGTGACAGCAAAGGGAAGGGATATGCCCTGTTACGCCATGTGGAAACTTGTCTGCGAATGGCGGTATGTAACGTTATCCCTTGACGACTCTATGGCCACAGGCGGTTAGGGTGCTGTGATTCCACTGCCGCAGTGCCGCTATCAAAAATGGAAATTAAGGGGCCCCGCCGCACCTTTCTGATAACGTTAATGAATGTTTCCTTGTTCTGGATCCTCCTTGCGCCAGTCACAAGGTGACGTGGGGAATTGCGGTGGGAGACATTTAGGAGGCGGGAATGGTGGGTGCTCGTGTAAGCGGTGGTCCCGTGATCCGAGAAATGATGTATTCTGAAGCTGTAATTGCTGGCAAACGCGCACCGCGCGTCGCTTAGTGGACCTGTTCGTCGCAGGTCGGAGATTGACACCCACCATGCAAGTATGGGGATACGGCGCCGCGCAGCTACAAAAATGCACCCGAGCAGCCCAATTAGTAGCAACGATCTCCGCGGGAAACGCCTGTATCCATGGCAGACGGGCCACGTTGCGTCGAGCAACTTCTGCCGCATCTGCGAAGGCAGGGCTCTCGCATGGTTTAGGCAAGGTTAGGAAGCGACATGACATGGCTAGACGTGCGATCAGAAATGGGAAATCAAGGGTCGTCCTTGTGCAGTACCAAGCACGTCGGTTGCGATCGAATTGCTGGGCCTATAAGATGGGTCCTCGATCGTTGAAACTCCAACGCCGCGTAGCCCGGGCGTTGTAACGAGCTTGATGGGAATTTGTATTTGCTGCGGACAATCGGACAAAACACCCCAGCAATCTTGGAATGTACCAGATATATCTATAGTTTCTGAGCAATGCTCGTCAATCCACTTACAGTTCCGCAAGGAACAGCACGAGCTAAAAAGGGTGTTCGCAAGAACCATACAAACAGGGAAAAACACCGAGGGGCCCGACTGCGATAGTCTCTGTTCAGAGAGATTGATGCAGGGAAGATGTTCCGTGGGTGCCTCTTGTGGGAACCCAGGGAGAATCAAGGCCGCCATGGACGCGCGCCGCTCCCATCAAGTCCGAAACGGTTGGTTTGAATAACCGACGAAGTGAGGCCATGAAAGCCAAAAGTAGGCAGCGTGGGAAGATCCGTGGTTCCGCACAGCAACAAGAACTACGAGGGAGAGAATTCCACGTCCACAAATTGATCTAGACTTGGCGCTCAAGATCCCTTTTTGCTGGACGAATCTTTGACCGGTTTCTTCAAAGTTCCCAGTCGGGGGGGATTACTTTTGCTTGTTTGCTCGTGTTTGTCGCCTGACGCTAAGGCCACATCGAACGAATCCGATTGTAATTACCAGCCCTTTCTCATACCAGTCATGACCCGTACGTTCCTATCGAATACGACTTTTGTCAGAACACACAAGCTGATGTCTGATCAGGAGGAAACCAACGAGAGATGGACCGCGCACGGGCGGCCAAGAAACAAGCAGTTGCGAATAAATCAAAGCCAAAGGAAAGCAATACCACCCTAGCCAATCGTAAGGAGGCGTAAGCATATGGCTATCTCCTTTCTTCTCTCTCACTTCGCCATTTTCGTATAGTGACGCAGAGATTCTACGCGCAAAGCAAAAGGCAAGGCGGGCCTGGAGTTTACGATTAACGACTAACGTGGTGCCTTTTTCAGAAAAACGAGGAGGAAAAGGCCGCCGCCGAGGCTGCAGCACGAGCCGCGAAAACTAGTAAATAACATCGGCGGGTGGGGGGTCCTTTGTCGTATCCCGCCCACTGCCCCGCTGTATTGGAGAGTCATTCGGGCTTCTACGCCAAATACACTTTTGTACTTCGTCCTATCATCAACTCGTCCAGAGACACAGCTTGGACGACGAGCTTTTATATTTGGCAACCTCGCCGCATCTCACGGAAGCGGATCTGGGCGAGTTAATGGAACTGGCTCAATCAGGAGAAAGAGCCTCGTGCAACTCTGTGGGAACTTGGAACACTCGTTTGGAAGCTGTCAAGGATCCAGGTTCGGTTTGTGATTATCTGGTCAGAAATATCTGTTTCTGCTCCCGGTGCTTCAAAAGTACCCAGCATCACATCCCGGACTTTGCGGCGCCCCAACTGAGCTAGCATATATGTGATGGAACGGAAGATAGCGGGTCACATGGCGCGGGATCTATGGTGCCCCATAACACCGAGTCAGGTGTCCAATGTCACTTCCTGGGCACTGGATACCTTATCCCGGTCCCGCAATTGTAGAGATCCCGTTACTTCGTCACTCTGGATCCTTCCACTTCCTTGCCGTGCCTTGGCAGATGCTTCCCTTGCGACGAAACATGTTGGCCGAACTTGTCCGTGACGTGTGGCAAAGGGGGGATTGATCCTAGGCGGTGAATATACGACACGGTGGCGGTGGGTGGATTGTCCGCAAAATTGTAACCACTCGTCACTTTATAGTTCATGAACGCATGCACGTCCAAGTTACATCGCAGTAGGCATCGGTCGTGCGCTTCGCACTTGAAATTAGAAACTTGAAACGTGTCCTGGTCATTCTGGGCGACCGCTGCGACCCTAACGCCGCTCGAACGTGTTTCGGTGAGATCCGCTCTCAACTCCCACCCAGTACCCCGTCCGGATCTCAATTCGGAGCGTTTGCGCAAAGTGAAAGCCCGATCATATCAGCTCGAGCCTTGGAAAGCACATCATTCTCACCTTCATAATCCAGATGCGTCCACAATTGCGGCACGTCTTGACGGGCGGCCCCTTTAAGAGCTGACCTCTCGGCTTAATCGCTGTGCCTTATCGTCTGCCATGTGGACCCTTGACAGCAACAGGGGTTGACAAGGGAGACAGAGGTGCGTCATTCTGTGGCCAACCAACAGATTAGCAGCCGTTGACACGGAACTTGATGGACAGATAACGTGCTGACAGTCTCCACTAGTATATATTGCAAGCCAAACACCACAGGGCACCCAACTCTGCGCCACTTCCAATCTGGATGCTGACGTGCGTTTTCGAAACACGCCATCCCAGCTTCGTCACCAGCGGTTTGATCCCAGATAATCGCGCCGCAGAGTTGCCGACTCATAAAAGCATATCTCGAGAATGCCGTCCCGGCGAGCACGGAACGATCACTCGGCTGGACTTGGTTGTCTTATTGCCAAGCAAGACGTATAAATAGCAATGAGACAGGCAACCATGAACGTGAAAGTCGCAGACCTGACCATCATGTTCCAGGGATGAACGAGCCTTACTTTGCAAGGTAATAATGATACGGCATTTCGTACGACTGCTTCATTCCCCAGAGGGTTAAATGACTTGATGCGGTCGGGTCAGGGTTCAACAAAAGGCGTGGTTAATAGACTCCTACTGTATAAGGCCATCCGTGTGATCCGAGTGGCTAAATGTGCAAATAGGGCACGTCATTTCACTTTAATTGCCTGGCCGCCTTCCAATCGCCTTCGGCGAGGTGCATCTTCTGGGGAATCATCCACCTCTCCCTTCTGATATATCCCTAAATTGGGATGTAATGGGAGATAAGGCTGATGAAAGGGTGGGACCGGATACGTGGTGGTTGGCGGGGAAGATGGTTGATGACGTGACCGGTACAGTGACAGCAACGTGTTCACAAATAGTGTCAGGAAGGAGAGTGACGTCAGCGAGAATACCTGGGTGGCCAGACAACGATTCAGTGTAGAGCTGTGGGAACGTTCATTATGATAAAGTGCTCACTAGCGTCTTCCAGCTGATGGGTTCAACAAAGCCATTTACGACTTCGGCAATGAGCTCAGCACCAATGCGTGCTCTACCAACTGTGGTTGGATCGCGATTCATGCAAGTTTCCCAAGCAGCGCATTGGTGTGTCATCGCGGGAATTTGGTTAGTCTCGCAGTAGTTGTTCTTGTATTGAGCGGCGCAAACTCCGATCTCCTGTACGATATCTGATGTCCAGCCTAATAAGCAGTGCCCGACCACAGCGGGTGAGACATGAACATACCCATGGAATATTCCGAGATTCGATGTTCGACATCACGTTGGACTGTTAAAATGAACTGCACAAGCAAGTACAGGAAGACCAAGACAAGAGCTAGGTTGAAAAAAAATTGAAGATAGCTAATATTTCGTGAGATCCCATCAGCGGGACATTTACGAGCGCGAACGCACCCGAGCAACACATATGGGGTGTCTGACTGAAGAGCTGGCGCGGAGGGCATATTGAGCGTGTAGTGATTTGACGTATTCTGAGTCAGGGGTCTGGCAACTCTGTCGTCTTCACTCTCATCTTCACTTGTCTGTGCCAGATCTTGGTCGTTCCTCCTGGAATGAGGCTCAGCGCGTGCCTTCTGTCGTAACTTGTACACCCTTCTCAGACCACCCGTCGCCACAGCCCTACCACTCTCCTTTTCATTTTCATCCGCTTTCGGTGGACTCAGATCGGACATGTCCACATCGCGAAGCTCTGGAACAGGGGGCTGAGGGAACGCCTTCTGGGCAGAGAAGTTTGGTGGTGGTGCCCACGGGTATGGGGGATTCGTTTGGGGCGGAGGACTCTGGAAAATGAAAGGAACATTGCGGTTTTCGCCAAACATAGGAGCGGAAGGTGATGCGGGGGATGCGGGGTTTAGGTCATTGAAAGGGCCTGGAGAGCCATCACTTTGGCCGCACACACATGCACGAGGGTCATAGACACGTACGTTTTCGCGGCGTGTTCGCGTCGTCACCAGATGCCGCCCAGACAGGCTTTGTGCCGCTGGAAGGGCGAGACGTGAACTGAAAATCCATGGGTGCCTCCTTGCTGCGATGCGCGTCCATCGCGTCCAGAATCTAGGCATCATTCATCTCACAAGGTCATGACGAGAGAAAATGTGTAGCATACCTTGTAGTACACGTCGCAGCTAGCGCGCGACCAAAGCCACAAACTTTCTGCGTGTACCAGATCACGTGGCCAATAACACCACTACCTCCCCTCCCCGCTATCGACTCCAGAATGTTCAGAAACGCGTGGAAAACAGCAAGCAAGTCATCGTTTCATTGTGCCAGGCAATCCAGTCGCCGTTTCCATCCTCTTTCCACCAGCTGGAACACACCGTCAGCGAACCTCGTTCCCATTGTGATCGAGCAAACCGTGGGTGCAAAATGGCGTGAAGGATCTCTCATATTGACCTTGCACTCAGGGGCGGGGTGAGCGATCATATGATATATTTTCTCGACTGTTGCGTGAACGAGTTGTTATGCTATATGGACCCGTGAGGTTATTGTAACTTGATGTCCGGAGGCTAATGCCCATCGACCACCTAGGTCCGAGACACAGACTCGGCATTGATCGTTGCCCAGCTACTCTTTCTCGAAGCTGAAGAGACGTCGAAACCAATTCACTTTTACATCAACTCTCCGGGTGGAAGTGTGACTGCAGGCTTGGCTATCTATGACACTGTAAACATGAAGGCTTGCATACGGGGAATCTGAATTGACGCGTTATAGATGCAGGTTCGCTCCATGTTCCAAGGTGTTTGGAAGAGAAATTGTTCATTCCGTTCATCTCCAGTATGTTTCATCACCCATACATACATACTGTGTTGGGCAGGCGTGTTCCATGGGTTCCTTGTTACTCGCTGCAGGTCCGTCTTTATCGAGTCGAGAGTTCTTGGGTCATGATTGAGTATCCGACAGGTGAAAAGGGAAAGCGGCACTGCCTTCCGAACGCCAGCATCATGATTCATCGTAAGGGAAAGACTTGCATTGCCGTCAAAGTGAAACTCAGTTTCCGGCTTTAGAACCATCAGGCGGGGCTTCTGGGCAAGCATCCGATATAGCGATCCACGCTAAGGAAATCCTTCGCGTACGCCAACTGCTGACGGGCATTTATCAGCGACACTGTGCCAAAGAAGGAGAAAGTATGGCGTTAGGGTTGGAACGTTTTGGTGCGGCAGCATCGTTCTAGAATCTGTTGTTCTAAACTGAAATTTGTTCCCAGAGAAGGCGCTGGAACGCGATTACTTCATGACAGGTAACGTTCCATTCGTACAGAAAAATTTTATCGTCACATTCACGTTGTGTGAAGCGCAAGAAGCCCTTGAATTTGGTATTGTGGACGGGATTTTGGAAAAGAGACCAAGTTCTGACTCGGACTCGCCCATTTTATGATCTGGAGTTGATAAAAGTAACGATGACTTTGCGGGTGTTTTCCCGTTCCTTCGTAGACCATACGAAAGACCGAGACACAAGGAGCAGCGCTGGGAAAATTGTTCCGTAAGGTTTCACAGGTTAAGTTGATCTGATTACACGTGTTCCAAGCTGCCGTGTGCACCCAGCACACATGCAGGGTGCTGGAATTAATAAAATGTTTACACAGGGCATCAACACGAGCACCCGTGCTTCGGAATCAGATCGACTCAGCGAGGCCCCTCAAACTGCGGGGTTGCATTCCTGATCCTTCCTAGCGAGAGCGGTCCATTTTATTTACGACAGGGCGGTCTCGAACGTGTCCTCGGCGACACGCTGCGAGGGCCAGTCATTGAAGCGATCTATCTCCTGACATACTATCTCGGTGCCGGCCTGTGACCTCGGACAAATTGGTGAGGGGACCGCAGCAGCGCCGATGGTAACGACAGATGCTGTGGTTCTGTGATGTCTGGACTTGGGAGTTTGTAGGGCCTCACAAAATCCTGGAATGTTTTGCCGATCATGTCAATGAGATGCACCGAGCGTCTATCGATGTATCAATACACCGAGGCCGTCTGTCGCCGACTGCGCGGGAAAGGGAAGGCTGTCTGAATGGATCGCGTTTAGGGCGCCGCCGACCTGTCCCCAATCATTCATCATTGCCCTCTTGATCGGCAGCAATGTTCTCTGCTGTGGATGACGGTAGATTCATTCCCGCAAGTGCCGCATGATTTTGCGCCAAGGATACGGGCAGAGCATGGCGAGGGAACGTGTCCCTGTGTCGTGTATCGGCAACCATGTTAAATGCAGCTGCAATGTAGTCAGTGTAGTCTTCCTCATGTTTTTGACGTGTTTCCATGTTTCCACGTGCTTCAGCGCTTCTATTAGCTTCGGCGAACCCACCACGGGTTGGCCATCTCAGATCTGTCTAAATGGAAATCTGTTATCAGCCTTTCATCGAAGTTCCACCCAGAAGCTGTCAAGCTGGACGCTCGCGCTATAAAACATGCTCATATGACTTCATTTTACAGTGCTTGTTGTCACACACGCACACACGTATATATCTGGAATCGCGGAATATGTTCATTGCCGTTTCTCCGATCATGCCATCCATGCGTCACTGTCTCGTCTGAGTCACTTGAATGGGGTTAGCTCCGTGATAGGAACGGCACTGATGGCAGATTTGAATGGACCTGAGGGCGAAGATGAGATGAAGATGGGGATTGTTCGCCACAGACACGTCCCACATGTCGCCTTTGTATTTATTTTCGTGTTTTCTCAAGGTTAACGGTCCCTCGATCGTCTCGTTTAATAATCGGATCAAGGCCATCGAATTTGAAGATACAAAGTCCATCGATCGTTGTGTACGCACGCTTCTGGTGAGTGATATTGAGAAACGAGAAGCTACGCAGCGAGGTCGCCGTTCGCAATGCTAGTCCGAGTTCGTGATCTGGTACCAGTTCGATCTAGGACAAGCGTTGTCTATGCTACGCAGTATGGCGTAGCGGTCTTTGCGCAATTTCTCCTGATCTGGCATCACTCGGCAACTTCCAACTGCCATGGTGGCAGACGTTATTCCGGGGCTCATAACCTGTTGAACACAGATTATGAACCCCGGAATAGCATCGTCATCGGGCCTTTTTTGTGTCTTATCTTTTTCGCCTTTTTGGTAGATAGACGGACAGCCGGTTGACAGGCTTGGGACCACTAGAAATCGTTTCGGTATCACTTCCATTATACCACAGGACATTTACGTTTTTCAAAGGCGCTTAGATGGCATTCACGGTCGGTAACGTTAAATCAACCGAACTATAGTCTACGCTGTCGAGATTCGGAAATTGAAAACACGTCAAGTACCACCGTCCCAAACTAAATAAGAGACGGAGCGTCGCCACTCAGAATGCGCCCGTGTGACAAAGTGAATGTATAAGAATAGCACCCGCCTTGGGTAGCAACCAGCCCCCCTTCCTGCATGCACGAGAACGTCATGCAGCCCTTCAGCGACCGGTCGAACTCGTGTTGTGCGTGGTGGGAAGGCGCGGTATCTTACCCTTGCCATGCTACCTACTTATTCCCACCACTTCCACGAGTTGACAGCGATTGCGCCATAGGCAGTGTCACAATCAGCCATCACCTGCTATGTAGTCAGTCACGGTAATCCATGTTGGTGGTATGACACCATCGGCAGCAAGGGGGCAAACGTACGTATGGGATAATTAAGACATCCACATGGGGAATGAAACCTTAACCAGCGAGGCTCTGCAGCACTACCGGTTTGAGATATGCAGCGTACGTGATGCGTTCAGGGGACTCTGCCAATGCCATCCGCAGCCGGGAATCACGGTGTCACTCCATCGATACTTTTAGGGGAAAGCGTCAGGTGTCAACGTAGTTAGAGTTCAGAAACCCGTTCCCCTTTTTGTGACTGAACACCGCATGGGGTTGTTGGGATGTCGAGAAGTATTTTCGCTGGGCTTGACCAGAATAGGCAAGTGCCGCCAGTAGTACAGAGAAGACTTGATTGGGCGGAATCCTGAGAGGTTCCCTTTATTTCAGGGGGAGATTTGTCGCGAAAAAAAATTGAAATACAACACGAGATCCGTCGATGATCCATAGTCCACGAGTACTGGAAAAAATCGAGCAGAATTGATGGACCTTTTGGCGAGGCCGTGTCCAACAACGAAATGATTCTACCTCGTTCTCGATACCACCCGCGGCGACAACGGGGTCGAGGGCTAGCATATCAAATTCAGTGAGATAAGGGCTTGTGGAATAGGGGGTGGGAGCCCAACGCGATGGCGACTCGAGGATTTCGTTAACGGACACGCAAGATGGATCTGACATCGGTGAGCCGCCGTGCTCACACTCGGTGTGGAAGCAGCAAGGCATGCCATCTTCGCCTTCATCAGCAGGATAGCCTGCAATGAGGTGGGCATGGCATGAGCGGACCATAAACCAGAGAGAAGATGAGGGTGTCCACATTAGTGGCATTCATGGTTGCCACCAAGAATGCAGACGTTTATATGAAAACCACGGGACGATCTGCAAAGGTCCTAAACGAACACCGTTCGTTCATAGGTGTGAGGTACTGTGCTGCTTCCGTGAAGAAACGGGTTGCATGGCACTGCTGCGGGATGGTAAGATCTGGCGTGATCGGCTAGTTCCTAGCACCCGTCTCCACATGTTGCAGTCAAATTGCACATGGAGGTATTTCAACTGCAGTCGGAATGAATAATGGTAGCACGCGGACAGGCAGACTGAAAATATCTCACCAGCAATGCCATCGTTGCTTAGTCAGCATCCATTCCGTTGTCTGATAAGATTTCGAAGTGTTGATGGTGGCAAACAAGCAGTCGAGATTCAAAGTTAATTCGAGGACGGGAGAGAAACAGTAATGCAAGTAGAACAGAGGTGAATAGACAGGATACGGCTGAACAGCGGTAGGCGTGTGGCTATGAAGTACATGGTTCGCATTTCGTTTTGACCATGAAGGAAGCCAGCGTATCGATCTCGTTGACCTCGTAGTCCTGAAAATGTCTCTCGGCCAAGGTGGCCAACAATGTATGGACCTCTGCAATGTCAGACATTATTGCTGTGCGAGTCTCATTCTCCTCCAAAAGGCGTGAACTACGCCTCCGACTCTGGTCTTTGGGATCCCTTCGGGGACGATTCGCCGGCGTAGGGATGACCAGGGGGCTAAGAGCGCGAGTGGTCTGGGAGGTGGGCTCCAGGACGAGTGCAGGCGTGGGCGGATCGGTAAGTGAGAGGGGTGAGGGGTTTATGAGGGGTATGAGGTTGAAGTGGGAGATGTATCGATGGAGGGTGGTTATGGGTAAGCTTTTGAAGTCGATCTAGACATGCCAAGGGTGAATTGGACTGTACTAGGAGCAAAAAGATGGAGACGTACGGATGATTTTTCTTCATCTGCGTCTGTCCTGTCCACCTTTCTGAGTGGTTCGACGCGTTTCCTCTTGACGCGCGGTTCACCGTCGGCCCTGTCGACAGCCTGTCGTTTGGATGCAGTGGGTGGCCCAAAGTAAGCCGCATCGTCGTTTGGTTTCTTTCTTGCTTGAGGTCGGGATCTGGAGCCAGAAGGGGCGGGGGCGGAAACCGTACCGTTGGCAGACATGGAGAAAGGAGGAGCGCGATAAGTTCCCACGAGATCAAGTCTCCACATGTTCGGCTTCTCCAAATAACCCGGTAAGTAGTACTGCCCTCTGAAGATCGTTATAAAGCTGAACCGCAGCCTTATTCCAGCATATTTTTCTTCCGCAATGTCTACCTTTGGATCATTGTTCCGCGTCACTACCTATGGCGAAAGCCACTGTGCCTCCGTTGGTGCCATCATTGACGGTTGTCCTCCGGTATGACCTATCTAGCCCTTTTGCAATCCATCTCACCAGTGTCAGGGTTTGGAATTGACCGCTGCAGACATACAAGTCCAGCTAAGCCGAAGAAGACCCGGCCAGAGCAATCTGACGACACCTGCAAGTATCCATTCATAGCTCCATCTTCTAATTCTCACTCTGCTTTGTCAGAGAGACGAAAAAGATCTGGTTCAAGTCCAATCCGGGATCGAACACGGAGTCACTCTTGGAACACCCATCGGGCTCCTCGTAAGGAACGAGGATCAGCGCCCAAAGGACTACTCTGAAACAGATCTTTATCCCCGCCCCAGTCATGCCGATTACACCTACCTCGAAAAGTACGGCGTAAAGGCGAGCAGCGGAGGTGGGCGGAGCAGTGCTCGCGAGACCATCGGTAACTCCGATCTTCCGTCGTCCACGCTCCATGTCCCATATGATCACTCGAACAGGTCGCGTTGCCGCTGGTGCGATCGCCGAAAAGTACCTGAAACAAGTTTACGGCATTGAAGTAGTCGCATTCGTCTCCTCCGTCGGCAAGATACATTTACCATCGAACGTTGCCCCGCCATCCATGACTTTTGATGCCGATCAAGACAACGACGACATCGGAGATGCCCTCTCTCCAGAATTCCGCCAGCTTCTGTCGACCATTACCCGTGAAGAGGTCGACAAACATCCTACACGCTGTCCTCACCCCGAAACAGCTGAACGGATGACAAAGGTGAGATCAGCTTTCTTCTCGATTGCCCAATCTTACCCCAACTTTTCTTTTATCGTTCAGCGCATTATCCGCGCCAAGGAGGCGCAAGACTCTATCGGGGGTACAGTAACATGTATCATCCGTAACGTCCCATCAGGTTTGGGGGAACCCGTTTTCGACAAGTTCGAGGCCAAATTGGCTCATGCCATGCTCTCTATTCCCGCTACCAAGGCTTTTGAGGTCGGATCTGGATTCAGAGGTACCGAGGTCCCCGGAAGCAAACATAACGACCCGTTCGTGCTCAAGAATGGCAAACTTGGCACTTCGTCCAACTGGAGCGGAGGGATTCAGGGCGGGATTACCAACGGCGAAGATATTTACTTTAGGCAAGTCAACCTTTCAGGTGTTCCTTGAGTTGTCTGAGGGACCATCTGGTACAGGATCGGGTTCAAATCTCCGGCCACCATTTCACAACCGCAGAACACCGCTCAGTATGATGGAACTCAGGGGACTTTGGCCGCCCGGGGTCGTCATGATCCTTGTGTCGTACCTCGTGCCGTCCCCATCGTCGAAGCAATGGCAGCCATTGTTGTCATGGACCAGCTTCTCATTCAAAACGCACGCAAGTCCGCAGCAAGCCTTCTTCCTCCCATCACGACTCTTCCCCCCACGATGATAATGCCTAAACATTAACCTATTCTTTCAACAAGAGCATAGCCGACCAATTTATTCGATCGAGAGTGCAATGGCATTTTATACAGAGAGGATATAGAATACAAACGTTGTGACATACCACGATATAGATTCAAGTCGTCTAGATATGCTCCTCGTCTGGCACGTGCAGACAGCATAGGATGGGTTCCAGTTGCCACCACCACCACTGGATTCGCAAAGAATGGTGAACGACAGGACTGTTCGAGAGCCGAGCGACTTACATCTCGATTGAGTAGCCTTGCTGGCCATCTTCCAAATGCCTCCTCGGCGAGGCGCTCTCTCCACCGCAGTTCTTGATCCTGTTGATCTCCATGGTGACGGTCGTAATTCCCAAAGTAAGAATGACTAGTGGACGTCAAGAGACGCGTGCGTTCGTTTGCATCATTGTCTGGAAACGTCCACGAAGGCCGCGCCCATCTCCTCCGCTCGTGCATACTCCCATTCCCGCTCGAATTCCCATTCGTAATCTTACCTTGTTCTTGTGCAGCCGTCGACATTCTCACTCTGCTCCCCAACGGACCCCAACTACTGTTCCCAGTATAATGTGTCCGCAACGGAACCGAGATAGAAGACGAAGGCGAACCAGAGGTCGAGGATGCATTCGAGATGGGTCGTCGACCTACGCCCGCTGATATCCGCACGCGCGACCGAAATCGTACGTGGGGACCCGTCCGATCAAGACCCGTCAGGATCGGTTCGTCCCCTGGAACTTGGACGCGATCCGAAGTGTGCGAGATGACACATCGCTATTTCGAAAGAGGTGTTTATTATCGTCCATCAACTAGAGAAAATGGGGTGATGTGGCGATAGAACTTACGGAGATGGCAATGCGATGCGGAGCGGCCGAATGTGCGTCAAGCGATGCGCGTGCAAAGACCCCTTCGTTGTCGTCGCTTTCGAGATCCGGTGTGTGGTGGTGGTGGTTGGCAGATGGATTACGGTAGGCTCCAAAGTTGTCGGTCGACGCCACTTCCGGGTCATCTTTGGCATCGTGCACAAACCTCCCTCTGACATCTATGAACTTAATGAGCCAAGCTTCACACAGTTCGCTGGCGTCTATCAAACATACCTCCGTGTGGCAATCGACCCTGGGAGTGGCTCATCCGTATGTTCTCAAAGGAATAACACTTCAAGCTTATGCTCCGGTAACGTCCACCCTATCGAGCGCAGTGAAAGTGGGGCTGGTTGGCTGAGATGAAGCTTGGATTCAAGGTCAATTGTTCGGCACGGCGGGATTACCTACGTTTACGGTAAGCATGTCATGCGAACGAACGAGGCATTTCCCATGCGGTTACTACATGTGCACTAACCCGACTAACCCGATTTAACCCTGGGCGTTTGATTGAAACCATATGATCAAGATTAAAGTTGGTTGAATTGGGTTAGAGACACTGCCTTGGCAGCCTTGTGGAAGGGGTTTATTCGTGCCAAACCAATCCTCAATCTATCCGACACGCCACTGCAGCTGTACTATCGACATGTCGAGTGCATTTTACAAGCCTTCATGGGATTAGACCACACGCCCTCGAGGTGACGATTTGGTTCATGCACTTCGTTCGTAGCGATTATACTTACCTGGCCTTGCATGTCCCTGGAAGCTTGAGAGTCTGCAAGGGTCGGGTTCGTCAGGCGGTTTCCATGGTTCGACTATGAAAGCTATACTTGCCTGAACGTATCAAACGCGCGATCGGGCAGTGTTCGGATTCGTGAAAAGAAATTTAAAGTCCACACTGTCCCCATAGCCGACCGTCAGTACTGTATCACGTATCCAAATGGAACGGGGGCAGTGGATTCGAAAGCAATATGGACTGTTGATGGAGTGCGTAAACATAGGTCACTTTTGGGCCAATGCACTGGATCCCGAAATCCGCACCCGGTCACATTTGTCTGGGGCTAACTGCAACGACATGACACAAGATCTGATCGAAGCATACCAGCACACAGGAGCGTAAGGGGTAGGCCTGGACCCGTCAAAGTAAGCATCGGACTTCCCGAATTGAATCGCGGGCGAACAGCTGCGGCATGTCATTCAACGTGAACAGCAAAAAAAAATCATTGCGCCAGGATCTGTGCAAGCGCATATCTAACCGCGTTTGCGTCATACCATGGACCTTGATCCCCAGCGCCTTCGCCCCTGACCATGATGGCCTTGACACCTAATGACTATCAGATGAACAATCGTGAGGGTGAAGATGACGATTGATAGAGTCTAAAACTTGCCGCTAAAGCTATCGTGTCCACGTCGATTAGCGTTCCTTCAAGCCAGACGAGGTGCGTAATGAACGCTGAGATCGGGTAAACCGTACTTGCATTCCCGAGGCCATAGGACGGCTTCTGGTAGTCGGAGTTAAGCACCCCGGCGATGGCTCTGGGGCAACGTGAGATTGATATGCCACATGCTCCAAGTAGTAACCACACTTACTTGACATAGTCTACCGTGGTGTAACCGTCCGTTTCTCTGTCGTTCTTCCCATTTACTTGAGTAGAATCAGGCGGAAACGATCTGCATCCAGAAGGCGTAACGTTGCTCACAGAGCAAAATTTTGGCCCGCAAAAGGCTAGATCTTGCGATTGCAGATGCTACGCCACGAAGAGCTAAGCACGGGATGATACTATTTTCGACCATGTCTTTTTAGAACTGACGATCGAACACGGAGTTTACCTTGTCCAGAGCGAACCGCAGGAATATACCAATGCCTCGGACGTCGCGAGTATCTTGATAAATTCGGGGTTCGGCGTGGGATGCACTTCATGGCCATATGCGTTGATGTAATACAACCCTATCTCAAGATGCCGTGGGCACCCTAAATTCATGAGACCTATCCAGCGATCTACGCACTGTATATCTTGGCTTGCAATAGTTCGTAACCACAATCTTTGTCCATTTGGCTGTACATCACATTAGATCGGTGAGGAATAGTTTCGCCCATGCCGTCCACGGGGGAAAAAGGATCCATATCGGGAATGTCTTCCTCGATTGATAACAAGGGATTCACGGGATGGGATATCTCGCACTGTCCGACGAGCCTGGTGCCATTCTCCTGCGGGGAGGGACTTCCACGTTGCACTTTCCCGATTAAAGCACGACACTTACGAGCTCTGCGGCAATTGTCACTGTATGGTTGGTTACTATCACTGGTAGTATGTTCGCCTTTGTGTAGTTGTCAATCAGTGGCGAATCACAATTCTCTAGGACATACCTGACTGTTGGTAATAGATGCGAACAAGAATATAGCTGATGGCAAGGAGCGAAAGAAAGTCTGAGCACCAGAAATGAAATAATTCCCAACGCTAGGAATAGTTGTTCAGCTAAATGTCTCCCCGGACCAACCAGGTATTGCCATTACCTTCCATTTAAAAAGGAAAAGTTTTTGTGGGCACGTTTGAGAATCTCGTTCTCAAAGTAGACGAGAAACCCTTGAGTTCCGGAGAGTTAGAACGTCCAGTTGAATTGTGCATATAGAGACGGACCTCGGATGGTCTCTTTTCGGTCACTGGGGATGCCCGACCAGAGAAGACTGTGTCCTTCGATGATGCCTCTCCATTCCTCACGAGCTTCGCGCTCTGAGACGTTCGCGGGTAATCTGTATGAAAGAAGCGCGCGCACGGCACCGAGGGGAGAGTCCGGGGGTGCTGGAGGTATCATACGTACAAGTCTGGAGCGAATATCACCTTGCACGCTTTTGGTTGAGGATAGTCCATTGAAAGACGCGACGGTGACGTACCTATCGATGGTCCTCCAAGCACACGAATGATTTCGCTCGACGAACCCCCGTCGTCGGAAACGGGGAGCACAAAACACGCGTCGTCGAACGCGGAGCAGATGGCGTTTCCGCCTGAACCGCCCGATATCACCGTGATCTTGGGAGAAGTATCTGTAAATCTCTGGCGGAGGTCAGGATTGCTACTGCTACATCCCCCCAGTGGCTGCGGACTGGGCTTCGTGGGCTGGATGGGAAGATCGAACACGGACGAGCTGGGGCTATCGTCAAAGTGACTTCCTGGGTAGAGTAGTGCGTGGTCCATGGTTGTGTAGTGCTAATCTCCGATTCCCGACACTACCAGGATTGTACTACTACTAATACTCACATCTACCCTTTCACGCCAAACATGACTGACTACCAACACACGCTCACCGAGCTGTACGTCGTCGGGCCAGCTTCCACCGGAAAGACAACGCTTTGCAATGCGGTCGCACAGTCCCTGAAACTACGCTCGTGGTGCTACATCACCGAAGCCGCACGTCAAATCATGAAACGACGAGGATTTGCACGAGAAGATGTGGGCAAGATAGAAATGCAGAGCGCAATTATGTTGGCACAGCTAGAGAAAGAGGCAGAGGTCTGCGAGAGGGCGAGAAACGCAGGCGAGGCCCTGGTACTCAGCGACAGGTCGGGCGTAGACCCAATCGTGTATGCGGTCCTGACAGCAAAGGACGAACATCAAGCGCGGCAGAAGGAGACCCTTTTGGTCGAACACCCCACCTTCCAAAGTGCGCTGAAACGATATCAAAAGGCCACGTTTCTGCTCATGAGGCCAGTCCCAGAGTGGGTCGTCGATGACGGGGTGCGCAACTTGGTGCAGCATGCACGCTCCTTCCACGTCTTCCGTGAAGTGCTTGCAGACCTTGGGATCTCGTACCACGAAATAGAGGAGGACATGAAGGACTTGTCGGAGCGGACGAACTGGGTCAAGAAATTGGTTGCGACGACCCCGGCCCGTCCTAACCTTTGACGGCGAGGCCAACCAACCACGAATCAATGGGCCGTCGAGCACGACCAACGAGCGGCTGGAGGCTTGAATTCTGATAGTGATAATAATTTCGTAGAATTCGCGACTTTCATAGAACTGCAGGTTGTATTGTGCTAGTTTCACAACGATGTACAGTAGAAAAGGACATAATGCACGACTTTCGAGTCAAAATTCATCCATACTCGATGCAAATTATGTTTTGCACCCTCAAACGTATTGCATTATGGCCTTTTCAACTGTGAATCCGAGAAACATACCTCCGAGTCGGTGGATAGTAAGGAGACCTTGCAAAGGGGGTCGGTTAGCCTTGCATGAGTGCCTGTGATTGTCGATGTCAAAGTCATGCGATCCTCGATCTATCGCCAAAGATGAAGACTCGAAATGATACGGTTTTTGGCATCAAGTAGTAACGAAACAGTCAGTAGATGTGAAGAGTGACCAGCCATGAGACTTAGTGGCGGTGCAGCCACACTTCTTCATTAGGCTTGTGCAAGGGCTCAACGAGGAATCTAATTGAACGCCTCCGTTCAGAAATCCATTCACCACCGAGTAGCTTATCAGCCTAACAGAAAATTTTCTATAGTGCTACCCACTCATGAGAGTTCAGACCAGGGATCCATCAGAAATGTTGATGTGACGGCGCAACACCTCACCATAGAAAGAAGATTAAAACCGAATTCGGACTTACTTCGAGCGGCGCAACTTACGCAACCGGGGCGTCCTCGTTTCCGAGTCACACAGACAACGACGACCATCATGCCTCGCGCCTTCCCTGCACTCCCCGGGTTTTATCAAGCCCTGTTTCTTCACTTCGAACCTCGTCAGTTTCCTCTTAGATTTTAAGCACGTTCTAAACTGACATGGTACAATAGTGGCAGCGATCCTTCCTGCCCTTGCGATATGGTTCTCTCCCGGACCAGGCTGGTTCCACAGTCAGCTCATCCCAGCGAGCACCACATCCAACGCGCTGGACCCGCGAACTGCGATCGCAATACGGCAGCTTGGCAATTGTATCACAGTCATCCTGTGAGCCGAGTAAATGTGTTCATTTAGTCCATATTTACAGGCTACATGTTGCTTGGATTAATATCCTCTTTGGTCTTTCGAGCCATTCGGGACACGCTACCTGACAATCCTGAAGCTCAGGAACGCATCATGGGCGCGTACTTGACTGCCGTTTGCATTGCGGATGTGAGTATTTCGTACTTTCCTGCCGTGTTTCCTTCAGGAAGCTAATTGCAATGCTGCTAGGTGGGCCAGTAAGTTGCTTGTGTGTGCTCCTGACTCAGATTTGTTGACTAGAATACAGTGTCACAGCCTCGTGGGTTGGACTCCCAGAGGAACTGCGTTATTCGTTTGGGTCATGGAATCAGATGACCCATGGAAACATCACGTTTACCATCTTCCTTTTGTGCACGCGGTGAGGGTTTTGTCTCTCGAATGTGCCCAATGTCCAACATCTCCGTCAGGTTAGCTTGGTTTGGTGGTATTGGACGGCAAAGGTATTACTACGGTAAAGCGGCTGTAATGGGGAAGGAGCAGAAGTCATCCTGAATTTGGAACGTCACTCTTTTCAGAGACGCGACTGATCCAACTGACGAGCAAAGGCATATATACTTGTGAACCTGCGCATTCACGCTCTCGACTTGTCACTAATACTATGCTCCACTTGATATGCCTTAACCCTTTGCCCGTGACTACCATACCTTGTGTCCCATTGTACACCCCTATGTCCTGCATGTACTTGAGCAGTCGCATTCCGTCTCGTTTGTCAGTCCACAGTAGATAGGATCTGAGCCTGTCTGTCCATTTCGGTTGGCAGCCGTTTCAACTTGATCCTACCGTGTACTACGAGCAAATCCATGTGGTGCCCCTTGACATTTCATGACCCCAATGTTTGCTAGAGGACCGCGCATCAGCAGCGCGACTCGACGAGAAGGTTTGGCTTGCCTGGCCGTCTTTCCCAACCCCTTTTCTTGGCCATGGAAATTGCCCGCTTGCCTTTCATGGCCAGACTCTGTTCCACAAATCTGCGAGCACGTGCGGATGGAACACTTCGCGCTGTAGCTTGCGATTGTGGATCTGAGGGTCGGGGTAGCGTGCGGATAGTGCGACCACTGAACCTGGAGTGAGGACCTCGGGAGCTAGATCATAAAGACATGACATACCCGATGATTAGGTCCTTTGCGCGCGCGACAGATTTTCGCCGTCGTTTCTTGATCGTCTTTTGCTCGGTCGCTTCTATGCTTTTCTCGGGAAGAGGTTTCGAACTCTGGGAAGCGAACGCCGCGGCGAATAACTCGTCCGCAAGATAGTCGGCATTCTTGATAGGTCTGCGGATGCTCGCTTGGAGTAGAGAAGTCTCGTCTCCATCGTCTTCGTCCATTTCTTCGTCGTCCGTTGGGGCTTCTGGGTCTATGATCGAGTCGCTTTCTCCCAGCGACATTTCGGCGCCTTCATCGTCTTCATCTTGTTCAAAGGATGAATCTGACTCGTCGTCACCAAAGTCCATTTCCAGCATAGGCCCCTTGAATTCGGCATCGTCATCATCTTCGTCGTCGTCGT
>JBBPTZ010000300.1:0-26784 GCA_038094315.1 Phylloporus cf. tubipes | reverse complement strand
GAGGAGTCCACAGTAACCATGGGAGGTGAACTCGCAAAGACGCAAGTCAACGACGACATAAAGGCCATCCGCTAGTGTTCCACGTTCATCCTGGAGTATGGTCAGCGGTCGTGACGAGAGTCAAACCGACGCACAAAATGAACATGCACTTTTTGATACTTGAGGGGAACACCAAAGATGATGACATTACGGGGACCATTGAACCAGCCTCAGAAGCGCTGGTCCGGAAGGTCGACGATGACACTGGAATCGACTGTGGTAAATATTTGGCACATGATCGGTGGCTCTGCCAGGAGCGGGAGTGTGTTGATACCCTCAGACAGAACCGACGCAACGTGAGTTTTACACGAAGGGATGGTCCAAAGGACATCTGTTCACGAAATTTCCTGTTGAGTGATATGATTGTATCGTGGCCTCGTTCTGCACTTGGACTGAACAGGTTGCGAACCAACGATTCTGGTCGACCAAATACCAGGGAGACTGCGGTCTGATCGACACTTCCAGCCTAAGGTTGTTATGTTATGAAGGTAAATCGTTATTGGGCGGAATGGCCAACTAGGCTGCAAACCATTTGAGAGTTATGATGAAAGGATGGCATGAGCCGAACACCTTAATATTCGCCATTTTCTCTCACTCGATTTGCCTATCAGCTGGCCATTAGTGATATCCGGTGAGCAGCACTCAAATTGGCAACAAGAAGAAAAAATGAATGAAAAAGATGGATAAAGGGAGGGGAAGAGGAAAAGATCATATCGGCACCTGATCGAGGCCAAGCCGGAGCTGACTCAAGAAGCGAGAAGGACAACCGGAAATGAACGAGAAATGAAGAGGGGGGAAAGAGGGCAAAGAGAAAAAAATGTCCAAGCCACGAGAACGAAGATTAGTACAACCTGCGTGCCCTTGGCACCACTTTTGGAGCTCCTTAGAAGCCCCACGCCGGAAGTAACTGGGTGCTTCCTACAAGGGCGGGGTCAAGGCAGAAAACCTTTTCGGACTGCTTAAATGCTCTTCAGCTTACCCTGGTTAGTAATACGCAAGAGTCTTGATCTGTTGTGCACTTCAGCCGCTTCTGCAGATGAGCCCACCGCCTTGGAAAGCACAAAGAATCTGCGCAGTTGATCAAGGTGAGGGTATCACAATTAAAAGTAATCACCAGCCATTTTACTCCATGGCTCCAAAGAACCGACACTCAATCCCTGCGCAACCTGACTGAAACCCATGATTCTGTCTGGCTCGGGCCCTGTGCAGTGACCGAGGTATATAGTCTGATAGTGACAACTCGCCTAGTGAATGTTCCTATGCAAGTGCAAGACCCAAACCTGGAGAGAATCCGACGTGATATTCATTCCACGAGCACAGGCACGGGTAAACGGATGCGTTGGAAGTGCCCTACTTTGGACCCCGTTAAAGTCAACACGGGAGACACTAGCTGAAAGTCGATCATGTCCGGAAACACAAAGAACGCCTCAGCTCTTCTTCGGTGACCATGAAAGCTAGGAATTGATTGACCACGGTTTCAGAGGGCCGATCGGCGAGCAAGTACAGACTTACTTGCGGCGCCATGGTACATGATTGGAAATCCAATTCCTTGAATCCCAGTCTCGGTCACATCACCTAGCCAATACCATCATAGGCCGTTTTGGGCCGATACGTTGTCTCATCGCCTTAGTCTCAAAAGGAATATGCAGAGGCTGACTTTGCTCTTGAACTAGTTCAGCCCGTGTGAATTGTAGGGAAACCCAATCCAGGCTCTGCACTTCGGCCATTATGTAGGCTCAGAACCAGGGAAACCTAAGAAACAGTGAGGAGACAACAAACGAGACGCAAAGTGGCTCGTGCACCCAATACACGAGGTCATGTGACTTGATTACCGCATATAACACGCCAATCAACAACGACGCGCCTCTTACTCTAAACCACCATCATCACAAACTCGCTTCGAGTTCATACGCCTCAAAAGTTCACTCGTATACACCCAAGTCACTATAACCAATGTCTGGTCGTGGAAAGGGCGGAAAGGGTCTCGGAAAGTAAGTTTTCGTGGCACCAGTTGTAGTAACCCGAGTTTACTGGTGGTCTAGGGGAGGTGCTAAACGCCATCGCAAGATCCTTCGTGACAACATTCAGGGTATCACAAAGCCTGTACGTATTGTTTCCTCTTCCCTTTGTCGTCTTTGACCCTCGTCTCGACTTCCTAGGCCATTCGTCGTCTCGCGCGTCGTGGTGGTGTAAAGCGTATCTCTGGTCTCATCTACGAGGAGACCCGCGGTGTTTTGAAGATCTTCCTTGAGAATGTGAGTCACGGTCATGGGGGTTTTGCCGGTTTCGTTGACGGTATCCGTAGGTTATTCGTGACTCGGTGACGTACACCGAACACGCAAAGAGGTGAGAAGCAATGCTTGGATGCTGTGCGTGTTTTGACTTGGTGATGCTAGGAAAACCGTTACTGCTCTTGACGTTGTATACGCCCTCAAGCGTTCCGGTCGTACCTTGTATGGTTTCGGTGCCTAAGTGTTGTCATTGTATGTATTCCAGGTGGTCCACGATATGAATCGCAAATATTGGCACACTATTCTGTTTTCTGACTATTATATATGTATCATGAATCTATGGAGATGCTGGTATCACGAGTTCACGCCCTTCCATCCTCGACAAAGCCAGTAACCTTCTGCCGACTCGATCCGACTAGAGGATGGTTTGATGTAATGGACGGAATGGAAGTTGGGCTCTAGCAATCGTTTGCGAAAGTCTTGCAACAGAGGATGGGCAAAGTGTTTGAGTCTGGAAGTGTCAGAAACGGTCGTGATGCACGCGCCAACGATTCTACTTACAACAACGTTCCCCCTCTCTGTCTTTTTGCAGCTCCTTGTTCCGTGTCACGCGCGTGCAGATTATCTTTAGCAAGGTCAAATACCGACTGACATATATCAAGACTGCACTCCACGTCTCTGGTCTTACACCCCGAGAAGTTGGCAGCCATGTCAGAAAGGATGATATCTGCCATTCCGGAGGGATTCTCGGGAGTGCTAAGCGCAGCCTTGATCGTAGCCCCTGCTTGGGGTGTTAAGAAATCCATCTGCATAGTGTGCACGCCTGGTATCGGCGCTATAGGCAACAAATCGACGGACACGATGACGCCCCTGCCGTGATTGGAGCTCCACGAGCTTGGTGCTTCGGCGTCGCGTCCCGGATGGAAACCAGGACCGTAAGCAACGGCCGAATCATCCCAGTCCTGCACGTCGGTGTTGATCCATCCGAGTTTCTCTGCGACAACTTGGCTCCAGCCTCCCGGAGCTGCGCCAAGGTCGACGACGGCACGGACGTCTTTCTTGGATAGGAAGGAGCCCCAAGCATTGTTGAGCTCGAGAAGCTTGAAGGCGGAGCGAGAACGATATGCGGTGGGAGACGCGTTGCGTTGCTTGACGTAGGGGTCGCGGGATTGCCGGGAGAGCCACGAACGAGATGCAGAGCTGAGTTTTTTGTGGAGAACGGGACAAGGACGGAAGGACATGGCGTCGGAAAGCGGAATTCGGGGCCGGGTTGTTTGGATCACAAGCTCTTGCCAAACAACCATGAATGACCCAGCCAGGAACTGAAATCTAATCCAACGCTTATGCCAGCTGCGACACTGCTGCCGGGATACAGACAGGTCGATTCCTTTGGACCTGATGAGGACTACGAGGAAGAGGAAGAGGTCTCATATGTCGCGCTTGACCTAGGCGTCGTAGAGCCCACCCTACTCCCGAGCACTTCTACATACAGATTAATCGTGAGTGTCGACCCATTCATTCGCGGTGCTAACGACAACTCGAAGAATGAAAGGGACTGGATACGCCGACGCCTTTCCTACAGCTCTCCGGCTCGATATTCAAGGGCCGTCATGACACGCTTCTCGGCACAGAGCTCCTATTCACGGACGAAAAGAGTGCGTTCAGAACGATCCTTGTGTGACTGTTCGAGTTGAACAAACGATGCAGACGATACTCAGCCAAGCAAGCGCTCTTTGGTCCACGTCGGTTCCACTGAACAACGCGTGCGCTTCAGGGAAGTACAACTCAAGCGGAGGGCAGAATCTGAGCCGGTGTCTTCTGCACGCAAGTCACCGGATCTCCACGAGCAAGTGGCATCCATATATACGGATGCGGAGACGGCCGCACCAGCACCACCGCCACGCAAGAAGAAGAAGAAATCGAGAAAGGGAAAGGAACGCGCGGTGGACGTAGATGAGATGGATACCTCCTAGTCTACATACTTGTTAGTTGTTTGCGTCACGTAGTTTGGCCACTGATACAAACAAAAGCAAACAACGGTGAAAATTGGACGAGTTTATTTTCGCCGTTTGCTCGCGTCGCCTTCACTTGCACGTTGAACAGCCATGGCCTCCTCGACACCCTCCTCCGACGGTATTGGCATTGCAAACCTCCCAAACCAGGTTCGTACTCGAGGAAACCACCCAATTCACCCTTGACGTCGCGTTCTTCACAGAGGCACAAAATCGTCGCCAAGCATGGTGCTCACTTCACCATGATGGTCGTCGGTACGTGTTCGTCTTGTGTCAAGTTGGGTTTCTGCTGAACCTTTTTCTCTAGGTGAATCTGGTCTCGGAAAGACCACGCTCGTCAATACCATGTTCACCACCGAGTTGTCCCCCGCCAAGAGCTACTCGAGGCGTCACCACAAGCAGCTCGACAAACTGACCGAAGTCGAGATCATCAAGGCCGAGCTCGAGGAAAAACAGTTCAAAGTCAAGCTCACCGTCATCGACACCCCCGGTTTCGGGGACTATGTCAACAACCGCGACTCGTGGTCCCCAATCGTCGATTTCATCGACGACCAGCACGAGGCCTATATGAGGCAGGAACAACAGCCCCAACGTGGCGAGAAGACCGACCTCAGGGTCCACTGTTGCCTGTTCTTTGTCAGGCCCACCGGACACACGTGAGCTGGTTAGCCGGCACATCGTACATGTAAACTGACGCGCTTTTCCAAGTTTGAAGCCTCTTGATATTGAGATCATGAAGCGTCTTGGCACGCGTGTGAACCTCATTCCTGTCATTGCCAAGGCCGACACCCTCACCCAGAATGATCTCTTTGTCTTCAAGCAGCGCATTCGTGAGGTCATTACTGCGCAAGGGATCCGTATATACCAACCACCCGTCGAGACCGACGACGAGGCTGCTGCAGAGCATGCTCGTATGCTCGCCGAAGCCATGCCATTCTCTATCATTGGCTCCACTGAGGACGTCCAGACCCCTGACGGGCGTGTCGTCAAGGGTCGTGAGTATCTTTGGGGTGTCGCAGAGGTCGAGAACGAAAACCACTGTGATTTCCGCAAGTTGCGCTCGCTGCTCATCAGGACGCACATGTTGGACTTGATCTCGACGACCGAAGAGCTCCACTACGAGAACTATAGGCAACAACAGATGGAGACGAGGAAGTTTGGGGAGCCCAAGGTCAAGAAGGTGGACAATCCGAAATTCAAGGAGGAAGAGGAACAACTCCGGAAGCGCTTCACCGAGCAGGTCAAGGCCGAGGAGGCGCGTTTCAGGCAATGGGAACAACACGTACGTAGACGGTTGTTGTCGTTTGACGGTCGTGACTGACATGATCATCCACAGCTCATTGCGGAGAGGGATCGTCTCAACAAGGATTTGGAGATGGCCCACAGCGCCATCAAACAGTTGGAAGCGGAACTCGACAACCTTCAAGCTGGCTATGGTCGTGGAAGTGCGAGACGATGAGCATCGTCTGGCGAGTCATACCGTGTATCGCCGAGCTTGGAACCCTTTTATTTCTACATCGGCTAAAACTACATGATGGCATATACCCCGCCTTGTTGACGCTCTTTTCCGCTCGGCTTGACTGACTTTTTTTTACTTGTCGCCTAGTCCCCTGCTCCTTTGCGCTTGAACACTCGTTTTACTTGTTTTTTTTCCCTTTTGATGTTCGACAATGGATTGATGCTGAGCATGAATGCGACCTTTCTCATGCCCTGCTACTTGTTCGACACAAGGGAAGAATGACAAGGTGGCATTGCATTGTGGTGTCCACCATACAAGAAAAAAGTGAGAAAAAAAGTCATGCTGTCATCCACAGAACCAACGGAATGAACACCATGCCATCTATGTGTGCATGTACTAGATATATGGCCAAGTGCTCAGCAGGAGTCTTGTTTACAGGTGATTTCGATGACTAGTGAAGATGGAATGCATTCTACACCTTATGAACGCCAAATTAGAATAAAGTTTCTACGGGGTGTCGCTCTGTGGCTCAGCGAGGCACGAGCGGCGCCACAGAGCTGAGTCTTCGGACGAGCAGAGTCGGGCAGAAACCCTTTGGTTCGCTCGTCCACGCGCCGCTCGCTCGTGTCGTGATCCCACCCCAGCTGGCCATCGCGAGCCAATAGTTGTCAAGTTTGAGCGTGTCGCTAGCTCAACGGGTACAGGCTGTATGTTTGACTCGATGCTACAACAATTTGGAACGGTCGTGAGAACATCTTACAGTCTGCTCATCACGAAATCCGAGTCAACCACGCCACTATAACATCGCTCTTCGGGCTTTCAGGTCTTGGGGTAGAGCTCGAAATTCGATGGGTTAGGAACTTTATACAACTTCAACAGCTCTGCGCAGTTGGGGCAAGGGGGCTTCATGGGTTCTAGTTTCCAGTAATCTTCTCCTTTATATGTGTCTTCCATGGCCGCGGCAACCATTGCGATACCATAAGTACGAGCGACGAGGCCCGCGTCCCTGCGACTGGCATTAGTAAACCTTCCCGGTTCAGAGAAGGAACGTACGCCAGGATATACAAGAATGGGTACGTCTCTGCACAATTCCCAAAGTTCGTGCCGCTCACTCCCATCCTGTCCTGTATATCGGGGGATTGGCCAAATTCCTTCCATTCTGAATCTTTCACAACGCTTTCCAGATAGTCCCAACGCGCCCTTTTCACTCTATCAGGCCACACCTTATCCTTCGCGATCCCTCCAGTACTAGTACCTAGAAATGGATAGAACGTCTTTCCGTCGGCGCTAGTAGCCCACGTGATTTGCGCCATGGAAGGTAAAAAACTTGGGCTGTGCGTCAACACCTTGCACCACTTTGCGTACAGTGCCACGAGAGGAAGGGAATAATTCTTATCCGTCAGCGTCTCGGTAGTGGGGGGAGCACCCATAAGGGAGAGAAAAAGCCCCAAGATGTCGAATATGATGAAAAATGTCTCCTTTTTGCCGTTAGTCCACGGAATTTGAGCCGTTGGTTGAAGAGCGTCTTTCGTGCGCAGGAACTGTTGAGCAGGGTGAGGTGCCTTGTACTTGACTCCATCCGGGCTGAACAAAGGATGGGAATGAGAACGAAGTATGGGGCGACAACGACCACGGTGCTGACCTCCTGAGATCGAAGATGTACTTGTAAAGGTCCTTGAGGTGTGTCTGCAGGTCTTTGGGAACCTTGTAGTCATCTGGTTTCTCAGACACATTCTTAAGGAAATCAAGGATCTGTGAAATGGTCAGTACTTCGAGGCGCACCACAAGGCACAGAGATGGCGTACTTCAGTCTTGGTCCATTTATACGCATCAACGAGATCCTCGCCGCCGAATGTAACCTTGAACGCAGTGATGGGGATAAACTCCGCCATGGCAAAAGTAGGAGAGGGTCAAAGGAAATCAAGAGGTGGACACCAGTCGACGCTGCTGCTGCTGCTGCTGCTGCTGCTTCGACTCAGGACTTGATATACTCGTGGTGCGGCGAAGAGTGGCTGAGAGAGTACTAATCTGGATTGACGTCTGGAACGTTTGCTTAAACAGCTGGAATGTTGGCCAGAAGTTAGAAGCAGCAATGCATACGGAAATCCCGATGTGATCCAAAGTCCGCCATCAAAAGGTGCCAGCAGGGAACCGAAGGAGGTAGAAATAAAGACTCGCGAGGGATGCGCTCAGAGAAAACTTGCGACTCGGACAGTCTCCCGACGGGAAAATTGGACTCTGAGTCTCAGCGATGCATGGGTCACCAGAAGTGCGTGGGCGCTTCAAGCACTAAGCCATGGCTAGGTAGTACTAGAGGTGCCAATTGGAAACCAGGACTGCAGAGCACAGGTCCGTTTTCGCGTTCTGTTGGATGCGCCATCCGACGAAGGGTTCTTCCAGTCTTTCCATTCAGAAAGAGAAGGTCGAACTGTCGCGTTAGGTTCGATGTTCTGGACACAGTCGTTCAAGTAACGCGTGCATCGGTGAGACGCGAAGGACAACGGTAACCGGCAATGCTTAGAATCCGGTCCGTCCCGGAACGAGATCTGGCGAAGATTTCTTACCGGTTATAATCGCGGCTCGCACCCCCCGCACGATTCCTGCAATAATGGATCGATTGATCATGAGACAAGTCAACTCAGCGGGCTTGTCCAAGTGCGCAGGGTGTAATGTGGCAAAATGAAAATGTGATCCGACTCGTCACCACAACTCTGGCCCACGAGGAGAACACGAAGCTTCCTCATCACTTGGGACAACAACTCGATATCTAGAAGCTCCAGGTACAATAAGAATGTCTCATACAATACTCAACTCAACTCTGAAGAACTGAAGCACGATCACGAGGATGTCGTGATACGTTTCATCGCACAATTGGATGATCTATCAGGCCGCGAGGTAGAGCTCGAAATGCGACGGGTTAGGGACGTTATATACCACTCTAATAACTGCTGGCAGTTGACACAGGGGCTATTCTATTGTAGTTAAGCTGCATTGCCATAACTGTTGTGTTTGACCGTGTTAGCAAGAAACACGCCAGGATATACAAAAACGGATGCAACTCTGCCCAATTTCCAAACCGCGTATCATCTCTATTTCTGGGGCGCTGTCGAAATTCCGGCATGGAGGTTGCAGAATCCCTTGTAGATAGGCACAACGTTCTCTCTTCACATATTTATCCACGTTGCAGACTTCGCGAACCCTGAGGCGCTGATACCGAGGAAGGGATAGAATACGTTGACCACGTTGGGTGACTTTGGCAACAGCGGGGGTAATAAAATTTTCTTGCTGTACGCCTGTGCCTGGTACCGCGTTGCATGCAGCACCACAAGAGGAACGGCATGATTCGTTGCCGTAAGAGTCTCGACAGCGTTGGGAGCGCCCGTGAGGTAGAGAAAGGCGACGAACAACGCCTCTTGTACGGAATTGGATCCATCGATCAGAATGAAAAAAAAGGTGATTCCGAGATCGTCGATGTCCTTGTACAGCTGTGGGAGAAAAGCCTATAGGTCTTTGGGAACCTCGAAATTGTCTGGCTTCTCAGAAACGTCCTTGAGAAACTTGAGGACCTGCACAACGTCAAGGCGCGCCCCACGGAAGTGGGGGGATGCAGACATCCTCCTTAACCCCTGTCTGACCGCGGCGACGCCGGGGTAAAATCATTCATGGAAAAGTGCACGGGGCATGTCAAATAAAAAAAACAGACTTGGAGGAGCGTGAGTCGATTCTAACCTGGGAAATCCAGCTCGAGACTGCTCCAAGCCACGATTCACGGATCTCCGCCTTCTCCGAAACGATTGATTATGGGGAGGCGGGAAATAGAAAACTTCGCTTCGAACCATGATTACCACGCAACTGAGTGCGTATGGGTGGCAGATAGATTGAACGTGTGGCGTCAAAAATGGCTGCCAGGTAGCTTGCGTGTGTGCATTTCGAATGCTACGCGGTGTTGTTTCACTACTCGCCAAAATAACTAGATATACGACCGAGTGCTCGGCAGGAATCTTGTTTACAGGTGATTTCGATGACTAGTGAAGTGCATTCTTCTACGAAAAACCTTATGAGCGTTAGAGTTTCCACAGGGAGAAATTTCGCGACCCACAGCCACAAATTCCAGAACTTTGTAAACAAGGTAACCATGTATGTATTCGTCAAGCATCCATAATACCATAAAATCGCATCCGTTCTAGTAGTAGAGGAATAATATTGTGATGTATGTCCACAATACAAGAAAAAGTGAGAAAAAGGACATGCTGTCATCCACAAAACCGACGGAATGAACACCATGCCATCTATGCGTGTATGTACCATGTATGTATTCGTCAAGTATCCGTAAAACCATAAAACCACATCCATTCTAGCGTGTAAAGTTCCCCCGCACCATCATTCAGTATCGTCCCCGCTCGCAACCTGAGCATCGAAATTGGGGTATCCGACGTCGACGTACGCACGCATCTGTTTGCCATAACGTATCGTGAGCCAGATCAACCTGCCGCGTCCGCCACGCTCGTCAGCAAAAACGTGTTACACCTCAGCCGACATCACGTACAAGTATCCAAACAGGGCGAGAGCGCCTGCGATGCTGTTGGTCGCAGCGACGCCGATCGTTTCCACCGAGGGTATGAACAGCGCTGATACGGGTGCGAGCAGCATTAATCGGAACGCCCTGGGGGAAAGGTAGCCTCGGGAATATGCACTTGAGGATGAAAACGTACGTGCTAGCAGCCAGGGCCTCGGCACTCCGGGTTGGCATGACGTCGACAATGTACGCCCCAATGGGCGTGAGAGTCATATTTACCTGAGAGGCCGGCATATGAGAAACAATGAGAGGCGCAGGAAGCGACTTACGCCCATGCCGTTGGTAAAGAGGCACAAGAGGTTCAACACCAGACCGACCATCCCATCTACGTACTCCGTGACGAAGCCAGCCAGTGTGACCGAGACGGGTATGAGAACGAGTGCCCCGAGCCATGACGCACGGAGTCGATCTTCTGGGACCCACACGCCTTTGCGATCTCTCCTCGCCCGTCGCACGACCATATCAGAGATACGCCCAGAAATTGGGGCCCCGACTGGACACGGTAAATAAGGCAGGATGACAAGCGAGACCGAGGGGACGTACTAAAGTTACCAAAACCGGTTGGCAAGAAAAGGGCGCCGATCATGCCTTCGCTTTGGAACCCATATTTAGCACCCTTTGAACACATTAATAAAAGGACGGATAACTCTCGTGTCTACATACGATCGTATATGCAATAGGTATTACCAGTGCTATCGGCACATGGATGTTAGCTGTCACATTCGATGCATTGAATCTACGAAACATACCATAGTCTGTGGCGAGCGCAAACATATTGGCCAACGTCTAGAGACCAAGTTAGGGGGGCGAGTGCATATATCCATGCAGAGAAAAAATACACACGACCATCATGAGATTCGGGCTCCGCAAGAAAGTGAAGCAGCGCAACGGGTTGATCCAGACGAACAGCTTGTGTGGATTCTTGTCGATGCCACGGGTACCGGGGTGAGCCGTTTCAGGAAGGCAAAAGGCAAGTAACAGGGTTTGTATCGCAGCCCATACGCCCAATGCAGCTTGGAAGCCGCGCCAGGACCAGTACTCGGCCAAGGCGCCTGAATGGCCAAGCGAAAATCAATTCCCTGTTTATCAGGCTGAACCGACCACCTACCTCCGACGGGCGGTGCCATCGCGAGTCCCAGTAACATGGCCTAGGTACATTCGCATCAACGGCAGTGCATGATCACGGACAGACTCACACCCAAGAACGTGCCCATGGCGGTTCCACGTTCCTCTAATCTATAGATATCCCCGATAGTGGAAGCTCCGAGAGCGTAGCCAGCAGAACACCCAAATGTCTGTACAAACCGCCAAAAGAGTAGACTGTTGAGATCCGGAGACGCCGCAACGGCAAAACTACCGAGAATTGTAAAGGGCATCCCGCACAGATATATCGGTCGTCGGCCATCTATCCAGGATCGAGGGTTAGCCAACGTACGGGGGTAGAGGATGTACGGAGACCTACAGAACGTCGTGTATGCGGACCAGAAGATGACACTGATGGAACTTGCAAACACGGACAGGCTTACCCCAAGACTGGGGGCACAGTGTTAAGATACAAAGATGACATTGCACGGAATGACGTACCTCACCGCGGTGGGTGACGCATTGAGGTCTTTAGAGATTTGTGGTATCGAAGGGATAAAGCAACCCCCGACAAACACTGAAAAAGGATGAATAAAAGGTCATCGACCGAAACGAGGAACACACTGGGAAAGAGCGCGGTGAGCGCAACGATGGCGAGGATGACTCGCTTTTGTTCATGGCTGAAACGATTGTAGACATCGTCGTTTGGAAGGGTGCGCTGGAGGACGGTCTGGTCTCCTAACAGAGGACTCTCTTCGGTCGTCATGAGCGTCAGTAGTGAGTGGACGGATCAAACCCTCTCGTTTGTAGTATCTGCAGAATGCACGTGCCATGTTTCATTTTTTCCAATCAAACACCCCTGAAAATGCGCTGTTAGGCCGACGCGGTGATTTCAAAGCGAATTCTGAGCCAGCACCGCATCGACTACTTATTTCCATCTCCGACTCGGCAGGACGCCATTCGCGCCTTTGATCGAAACTCCGACTCCGACCGGCATTCATCCTATGCACGGCGGTGCAGGCACAAGGGGCGATTAGACAAGGAAGCATCGGCAGAGATCCAATTGTCAACGACGCGGGGTATCAAACCCCTCCTACAACATACTAGTCTACCCATATCATGACAAGGTATTCAACGCCTGCTCAAAGTCTGCAATAATATCATTGATGTGCTCTATTCCGACGGAAACCTGCGTGCCAGGCATCAGCACCCCGTTCTGCGAAAAGAAACACACGCACCCGAATCATGTCTGGCGTCACGCCCGTCGCGAGTCTCTCATCCTCGGACAACTGCTCGTGCGTCGTCGTCGCAGGATGGATCACGAGCGTCTTGGCATCGCCAACGTTGGCAAGGTTGCTCGCAAGCTGGAGGGCATCCACCACCTTGCTCGCATCGCTCTTGGTACCAAAGCTCAACACGCCCCCGTACGCGTTCGGACGGAGCAGTTTTACGGCACGTTCGTGGTAGGCGTGCTTTTCGAGGCCCAAGTACGACACCCAGGTCACTTTGGGGTGTTTGTCGAGCCAGCTAGAGGCGCGTGAGTAGGAGTGGGAAGGGAAAAAAATGGCGACGTACTTGGCGAGTGCCAATGCATTGTCGCAGTGTCTCTGACCGCGCAGACTGAGGGTCTCGAGGCCCTGAAGGAGGAGGAAGGCTCCGAAAGGGTTCAACGCGGGGCCAATGTCACGCAAAAGTTCCACGCGGACCTTGACCGCAAAGGCGATCGGTCCAAACGTGTCACTAAAGACGAGACCGTGATACCCCTCCGAAGGGGACGTGAACGATGGGAACTTGCCGCTACGAGCCCAGTCAAACTTGCCTGGAACCACGATCAGTGTCTGTCCGCAGTGCAAACAATACACGTACCCGAGTCGACGATGACACCAGCGATCGTGGTACCGTGGCCTCCGATCCATTTGGTGGCACTGTGCACTATAGACATGTCAGGCAAACACACCCATCCCTAGGACGAATCGACCAACCAACGATATCCGCGCCAAGGGAGATTGGCCGGACGATGTATCCTCCCATGCCAAAGGTATTGTCGACGATCAAGGGAATCCCATGGTCATGGGCGATCTAGTCCAATCGCATGACGTCATTGCCAAGCAACGCGAGGTACGATCACGGACCTTGGCGAGCTCTGGTATTGGAGCCACGTTGTACTTGGGGTTACCGATGCTCTCTACGTATATCGCTTTCGTCCTGTCGTCGATGGCTGCTTTGAAGTGTTCGGGATCATCTCCGTCGATGAGCTTGACATGGATGCCAAATTTCTTGAACGACACTGCGAGCGTACGTCACTACCCCTCTTGTAGCGGACGAGACGAAATCAAACCTTTGAACTGGTTGTACGTCTGCCGAGAACGCGCGTCACGACGAGTCAGATGACAAGAGACGTAAATAGGTACATACCCCGCCGTAAAGATAAGACCTTGTTAACAGCGATGAGAAGCAGCTTCGCGATGCACAATCACGGGGGCGGACTTACGTCGACACGATATTATCGCCCGAATCTGCGATGGTGGAAATGGCCAAGAACTGCGCGGACTGACCGGAGGCCGTTGCGACTGCGGCTACCCCACCTTCGAGTGCGGCGATACGGTTCTCGAAGACGTCCTGTCGGACAGATAAGACGTGTGTGTGAGAGGGAGGCTGGATCTGGGAGACGTGTGTCGATGGATAGACGTACGACGGTGGGGTTGCCGATTCGGGAGTAGATGTGGCCAAACGTTCTAAAGGGAAATGTCAGCCGTTTTCAGGGACGTAGTACACGGTCGACATGTCGGGCGTACCTCAAACCAAAGAGATCGGCGCCATGCTGGGCACGATGACAATGTCTGAGCGTGCGATCGCTGAGGGATCAACGTATTGCTCACCGCGGAATCGTTGAAGACGAAACTGGTGGAAGCGTAGATGGGGACTGCACGCGCCTTGGTGGTCGTATCGGGCACTTGACCCGCATGGAGCTGCAGGGTCTCGAATTCATGCGGTCTAGGGACATCATGTTTGAGTCGTCGGGTGTGCAGCAGCAACAAGTACTCACTTGTTGTTCGCGTTGGCCATGGCGATAAGCGTTCACAAGTGAGAAGGCAGGGCCATCACATTATATATATTTATACAGGGCGGGATGATTGATTTTGGCAGATTGCATGTAATCACGCAATCAAGGCGCTCGCTGGGCGGGATCAAAACGCGGAATCGGACGTGTACGCCCGATGACACGACTATGGCGACACTCTCAGCAGCGACAAGTTGTCAGATCATACGAAAAACATGATTGACGTATCGATACCAAAACTGACGATCTATATCAAGGCACGCTCTCCAGCGCCTGCTCCAAATCCGCGATAATATCGTCAATGTGTTCGATCCCAACCGCGATCTGAAGTCGTCGCTGAGTAAGACGCCGACCACTGCGACCAGCAAAACGCAATACACACCCTGATCAAATCCTCCGTCACGCCCGTCGCCTCTCGCTCTTCCCTTGTCAGCTGCGAATGCGTCGTCGACGCAGGGTGGATCACGAGCGTCTTGGCATCTCCCACGTTTGCAAGGTTGCTCGCCAACTTGAGCTTGTCGACGACGCCACTCGCAATCTTGACGTCGCCCTTGACGCCAAAGTTTAACACCCCGCCAAACATGCCAGCGCGCAACAACCTCTTTGCCTCTTTATGGTACTCGTGGTTGGCTAATCCGGGGTACGACACCCACACGACCTTGGGGTGGTTTTGGAGCCACCTGTATTCGACGTCGAATCCAGATGGCGACGGAAAAAAAGGAGAGACGCACCTTGCCAGAGCAAGTGCGTTATCGCAATGCCTCTGAGCACGCAAACTCAGCGTCTCGACACCTTGGATGAGAAGAAACGCAGCAAAGGGATTCAACGCCGGCCCAATGTCACGCATGAATTCTGCACGGAGCTTGACCGAAAACGCCATGGATTTGAAAACCTCGGTGAACACGAGCCCGTGGTACCCTTCCGATGGGGCCGTGAACGAGGGAAATTTACCGCTGTGGGTCCAGTCAAAGTTGCCTGTCGGCGACGTGAGAAGTTATACTGGGGTGGATCGCAGTGTCTTACCCGAGTCGATCACGACGCCGGCGATCGTGGTTCCGTGACCTCCGATCCATTTGGTGGCACTGTGCACTTGGGAACATCAGATGGTTCTCAATTAAAAAGGTAGATTTACGAACAGACAATGTCTGCGCCCATGGAGATTGGCTGGATCAAATATCCTCCCATCCCAAACGTGTTGTCGACGATCAACGGTATGCCATGGTCGTGGGCAACCTGACGCGCGCAAGGTCGATCGGTCGTCGGCTGTGATGTATAAGCAACGCACCTTGGCGAGCTCTGGTATCGGAGCTACGTTGTACTTTGGGTTGCCGATGCTCTCGACAAAGATCGCTTTCGTCTTGTCGTCGATGACTTTGGCAAAATCTTCTGGTTTGTCTCCGTTGACAAACTTGACGCCGATGTCGTAATGTTTAAAGGTGACTGTCGAAAAATGTCATTCAGTGCTATTTCTCGATTCGACCCGGAAAACCTTTGAACTGGTTGTACGTCTGACAAGGGGGATCAGGGCGAGTCGAATAGCAACATGTCGACGTACCCCTCCATACAGATAAGATCTATCCCGTCGAGTTAGGGGGCCAATATTCCAGGACATGACTACTCACGTAGAGACGATGTTATCACCTGCTTTGGCGATCGTGGATATCGTCAAAAATTGAGCGGCTTGGCCAGAGGCAGTCGCAACGGCAGTGATACCGCCCTCGAGCGCTGCCATGCGCTTCTCGAAGACGTCCTGCAAAGAAAGGTGTGTCGAAAAAAAAAGTGGAGTGGAGAGACGAGGCACGCACGACGGTGGGGTTGCTAATGCGAGAATAGGCATAGGCTGCTTCCCTGTCGAACGAGTAGAAACACTAGGACACATAAGACTCTCAGCACACCTTAGACCGAAGATATTCGCCGCGTGCTGGGTGATGGGTGTATCATGTGCTCGTTGGTGTCGTTGTGGAGGGATTTACCTCTGAATTGTTGAACACGAAGCTGGTGGATGCGTAGATAGGGACAGCGCGAGCGCGCGTATTTTCATCGAGTGCTTGGCCAGCGTGGAGTTGGAGTGTTTCGAATTGCTGTGGCGTGCTAATGGGGATATAAGACCTGGTCATGGCGACGTCGTACAAACACACCTCTGGGAGTCAGTCATGACGAGGGATTGCAGGTGAGACACGAGCGGTAAAGAGTATAAATGGGAACGGGAACAGGAGGCATGATCAGTCATATTTGAAAACAAAGTGATGGTATTTCCTTGGTAGTGTACTTGGCCTAGTAAAGGTATCACGTAGCCTTGACAAACTTTCCTACGCGGTGGCAGAACAGGTGTTCTTCGTCTTCGCCATCCACACCTGTCACATTTTCGCTGGCCCATGTGCCAGCTTGGTGAATCCAGATGTGAGTGGGACGGTTCAACTTGCAGCCATCGAATGCCAATGACCAAAGTGGAGACCAAAATGACTGCCACCAAGCGATGCGGTCGATTGGATTCTGGACATGCTCGATGATGAGGAATTGTCCGCGTGGTTTGAGCACGTCGGACACGAGCGAATTGATTGTTTCCTGAGGGTCTGGGACGGAACAGAGGGTGAGTAGGGAAATGATGGTGTCGACGGGCTGATAGCCGCCGAGAGAGGTGAGGATGGTGGTGGTGTCTTCTGCACCACAGGACAGGAGAATAAATGTGCCTGCTCCTTCTGTGAAGCCAGCTGCCTCTGCGGCACGACGGATATGGTCGTGCATGTAGACGTTGGGTTCGAGTGCGACGTATTTCGTGACGCGGGTGGTATCGAGGTATTTGGCGGTGTGACCGTGGCCTGGAGGGGTGAGCAGGTGGAGATGGTGAGTAGAAGAAAACATACCTGCACCGAGGTCGAGTACGACGCCATATGCGTCCTGGGTGATCAGCGAGGCTTTGAGTTGTCCCGTGTTCTGATCGATGCCAGGTCCAAAGCTGGTCCAGACATGGGACATGAAGATGCGAGAGATGGAGGTGGGATCAAGGAGGAGGCGAGGGGAGGACCACAGACGGGCCATGGTTGGGCCGAGTGCGAGTCGGAGTGCGATGTAGATGTCGTAGAGGACCATGTTCTGTCTTTTCTCGGACGAGTGGGTTTATATAGTGGGCGGTGTTTCATCATCTTGATGTCATGGCAGACGAGTTAATTTTCACACGCCATGTCTTTCTCTTTTTCGCCGGCAGAGACGATCGCCCGCTTTCGAGCGCGGCCCTTTTCGCGGTCGGACGTCGTCTATGTCTTTCACGCTCTCTTGGCCGCCTTCTGGCTCGCCATCATGCAGGTGCCGTCCTTTCCCGCAAAGTTGCTCATTCCGCTCCTCTACCTCGTTGCCCTCCTCGTCCCCCTCACTTCCAACCTCGTCCTCGCTGCAACGCCCATCCTCGCCTGGCTGCTCGCTTTCTACGCCAACAGCTTCATTCCCTCCCACCTCCGTCCGTCCATACACGTCGTCCTCCTCCCCACCCTCGAATCCGTCCTCTACGGCGCAAACATATCCGACATCCTCACCCGCTTCACTCACCCCGCACTCGACATCGTCGCATGGATCCCCTACGGCGTCGGTCACTACATCTGCCCCTTTCTTCTCGTCCCTTTTCTCTGGTTCTTTTGCCCTTCGCCCGCACTCGAGACATGGGCAAAGACATTTGGCTACATGAACCTCACCGCAGTCCTCACTCAGATCATCGTCCCCTGTGCCGCCCCATGGTACGAAGTCATCTACGGTCTCACCCCCGCCACCTACGACGTCCCAGGTTCGCCTGCTGGTCTCGCTCGCATCGACGCCCTTTTCGGCAACGAGACATACCAAAACACGTTCCACAAATCACCCCTCGTATTCGGCGCATTTCCAAGCCTTCACGCTGCTTGGGCAACCCTCGCCGCCCTCTTCATCACACACTTTCGTCCCGCCACCGCACGCTATGCCTGGTCCTACGTCGCAGTCCTCTACTGGAGCACCATGTACCTCACTCACCACTATCTCATCGACGTCGTCGGCGGTGCCTGTCTCGCAACCGTATTCTTCTACCTCTTTATGCCCGACGAACTCCGTACCCACTCAGCGCGTCCACACACGGCACGCTCAAAGTACGAGCAGTACGATCTCGAGGCACGTCGCTCCCTCGGCTTGGACGCATTTGCTAGCGACACGGCCGAATCAGCCGATCTGTCCGACGAAGGCGAGCCGGACCATCCCATCTCATATCGCTCTCCAAATCCTAATCCTAATCATCCCGCCGTGCAGGCTCAAGGAGAGCGTCAAACAAGGAAGCAGGCTGGGTCAGGGCGGACGCATAGACACACGGCCAGTATCGCCAGTCTCATTCGCGCAGACCAGCGGTCAGAGGGGTGGAGTCCGATTGGAAACACCGGTTTCGTGTTTCCTCCCGCTGGTCGGTAGACTTTTTTTTTTTGGATAGCATCGGGGTCGTAGACAGGATACTTGGATACCCATCATTCCACTAGTAAATCTTTGTGTGTACGCGTCGCCAAATGCGTTCTCATTCATGGACCAAGAAATTCGACATTCACATTCTCCTTTGACGACCACATCAAATACACTTGTACGAAACTGATTTCTCCCGCCTACTCGTTCGCCGGAACGAATCGGAACAATTGGGTGTCCAAAAACCTCGGGGGCAAGGACTGGGTGGCTACGAGCAACCGAGTCTTGATCTGCAAAGCAAAATCAGAGAGACATCTCAAGTTGGCGACGACGACTTGCCGCAGGACTTTCTTCGCCCAGAGAAGGGACAGTCCATCCTTTGGTCTCATCGTTGATCGGCTGGATACTACAGGGGAAAACGGCTCAACGAAAACACACGGTCGCAGTACGACCGATACTCACGTGTACGCCCCCTGAAGTTCTCTGTAGGTGACGATCCATTCCATGTTGTGGGGGGGTATGGTGCTCGCAGTGACCTCTTCCTCGAGGACGCCGGTGAAGCGATATCCCGCAATGCTGAGATGATATTTGTTATCGCCTTTTTCTTCGACTCTCCACTGGCGTCGGCGAGGTGAGCGTTTTGGAATGAGAACGAGACATAATGGACATACTTCCGTGATCTGCCTCCCGAGGCAGACCCTCTGGAAAGGCAACATTTCGAGACCGACGCTCGCGGGGGCACCGCCCTCCATAAGAGAGACGATCCTGTAAACGCCAGAAGAGATTCGAGACATCGCGTGCTTTGACTATGGGTAAGTGGGTGAGGGGGATGAGGTCCAACTACCGTAGGTATCGCTCGTTTTTATACCCGTCAAACGGTTGATCTTTGCGACTGTTGTTTTCTTCAGGCTAGCCGCCATCGCGAGCCCCACGGCGAATCCGTCATGCCCCGCACGATCATCGCTCGTAGAACGCACTTCTTCGTCCCGAAACTGGCTGTCATTTACCAGAGGTGGACATGGGAGCACACGGGGAGCTCCCATTTTGTGTATACGAACTGCCGAATGCCCTTTTTCACGGTGGAGTTGCATGAACTTCATACCCTGTGCTACCGGGGGCGCAGCATCCGCGCCACCCCTGACGACGTCTCATCCTCGAAAGGGAGAGTCGATGCTGGAGTCTGAAGCAACCGCGGCACAGCTCAGAGTCGAACACTCAAAACATCAGCGCTATAGCTTTATACGTGGAGTAGAGTGAGTACGACGATAAATTGGAAAGGGGGTGCGTTTCCTGCCATTTACGACGTTTCGGCTTCTTGCATCGCGTGAGGTCGAGTACTAGGAAGGTACATTGCCGTCCAGTTCTCAGGAAATCCGACTCGCTGGCTTAGCAATGCAGGTGGTCGAAAATCTACTGGTAGTATGGCTCGCTAGCTTCAACTCACCTTCAAGGATATCGTTCGCAACCTCCCTTGACGACACATATAACCACAACGAGTCGTTCGACTGCATGTACAAGACAACACCTCGGATCAGGCACTTTCCTTTCACTGACTACGCTGAATTTTTAGTCCTCGGAAACTAAATCGAATCGGCACGGATGACTGGGAGGGAGACCGCCGACGTGTATGAGCGATCCAATCTTTATCTGTAGCGACAACTTGGAAAACGGTCGCGTCAAGCCGAGGGGAGCCGATTGCCACACGCCAAACTTCCTCATCATGGATGGTCCAACCCGGCTTAGCAAAAAATCACGGCATCAGCGAGTACGCCTCCTCAGCTTCGTAATAGGTGGCGAGCCATTTCACGCGCCCTCGTATAGTCGAATCCCATGATGCTAAGCCAAAACGCGTCCTTGCTACAACCGATGAGGTAAGCCTTGTACTCCTCGAGCTGCCGTTCAAAGGGCAATGGATTGATACCTGTAGGGGGAGAAGAGAAACGATCTTGAGGAGACCAGGACAGCCGCGAGAGGGGTCGAGTGCTTTCCCGAGATAACAAGGCAAGGTATATTGTGCGAGTCGCGACGCTTTACTGTATCTGTATGCGCCGCGTACTACTGGGACTGACGGGTGTGTACATTTGCTTCGTGCCCTTGTCCGTAACAGGGACATCTGATATGAATATTACACGTCAGATGAGTGGTACCGCATTTCTGCCCTTTTTGAATCGGAGATGATTTGACGATTCCCGCCAACTTCAACCCCTTCATTCACGCTACGGAATGTCCAAACGTGTTGAACCAGCCAAAGCCGCGAAATCAGTCAAAGTCGCGCAACGCGGAGGCATTGCCAGTGATCCTCTGGATGATGAGGAACTTGAAGCAGGGCAACGTCAGGAACTCCATTTGTGAAGCTTGGACCTATTATGACACAAGTTTGAAACGTTACCGAACAACAACATGGCTCGACTAACATTTTTCGAGAGGCTGCTCGCCTCATTGCTCGGATCCGGACGGCATTTAGGTTGCTAACCAACTTCACAGGTTTAAGCTGCGCCACTCATGCAACCCCCTACTCTTTTGCTCTCTAACCCGCCTGCGCTTTCTGAGCGATTGAAACGGCAAACCAATGAGCTTCTGTCTAGGATAGTCGGGGCTAATCGAAACACCCAATTCGCTCAAACCGCGTTGGACCTTACTGAATTTCGTCATGCGACAACTAGCCCTGTCGAAGCAATGGATGATGAAGTCCTTTCCAAGACTTTTCGGAAAACGGTTCCGTTCACAACCTACGATTCATACGCACCATTCATTGCGAGCTTCTTTGAAAAGCCGTGTAAAGCAAGTGCTGTAGTCGACTTGCTTGCTCCTGGCCTACCCGAATGTATTACAGAGTCTAGCTCGACTTCTGGAGGCGTTCCGAAAGCCTTCCCGAAATACAACTGCTTGCCAGGGACCAGATCCTTGGATAATGGAACGTGGACGGTCTCTGCTCAACGGAGACGCACCAAAGCATGGGTGTGTTATTTTCGGCATGGTCAGATAGATGTCGAGGATGAAGACAGCGGTTTCGCGGCCAAAATATATACGACCTGTGGATCAGTTCTCGTCCATTGGCAGGTCTCCTCTTTGGACCCTGCAAAGGATGAAGAAATGATGCCAACATTCGGTATGACGCCAATTGCCTTGTCTTCGTGCTATACTGACTTGTCACCTCCCCAGTGCTTGATCATGCTGCCCCGTATGCCGCTGGATTTATAAAGAAATGGCGATCCTTCCTTCTTATACACGCGTTGTTTACAGTCGGTAGCAGGTCTCTTGAGACCATGCGTCTCGTGTTCATCAATACGTTTGTCGACATGATTTGCCAGCTTGATATGGAGTTCGACATGGTGGTGGATTGCATCGCGAATGGTACTATCCCAGATTTGGACGGGATAGCCAACGTTCGGCATCACTTGGAGGTCAGTGCCCGTACACAGATGCAAATGAGTGTCTGAATCTTACTAGTTGAATATTTCACCCGACCCGGAACGGGCGGCGGAGCTGCGCCGAATTGGTCGTCCGTCTTCTCGACCAGGGTGGTGCGGTGTTGTTTGGCCAAACCTGCGTTCGGTTTCTGCCGCTGCTAGTGGTTCCTTTGCGTCTGCTGTCCCATTGGTTCGTTCATTGTCCAGGTACCATCCCTCCCCTCACTGCTTTTGTGCAGGCTCAATGGTTCCTCGGTCCCAACGCGGAGATACTCTCTCGCGGCTATGGAAGCACGGAATCCTGGATTGGGGGGCCATACAACCCTCGGGAGCTGAACCAGTTCAAGCCAGATAGCAAGATTTTCATCGAGTTTTTGGATGTTAGCAAGGGTGATTCAACAGATGCCCTTACACAACTCGTTTGTGTTCCTTTGTGAGGCAAGACCCCTTTCTGATGAGTATCACAGTGGGAAGTCGAATTGGGACGACGATACGAAGTCGTGCTCACGACCAAAGATGGCTTATGGCGGTATCGTCTGGAGGACGTTGTCGAGGTATCTGGATTCGACCCGACGGATGGCGTTCCCATCATCCGATTCATCGAGCGCCGCAAGTAAGCACCATTCTACATCCATATTACTCGCTGACCGACCCCTCGACAGTGTGGTCATTCGATTCCCGGAAATCATGGTCACCGAAGAAGAGCTAAGAGCGGCCATGACATCCGTGTTCTCGAATATCCCTACCAAGGTCGTTGATTGGACCACGTCGATCGACGACCAACTCGTTCCTGCCACAATTGGATTTTTCGTAGAGCTTGCCGGGGACCAAGGTAAGCCCCTTTCAATGCAACCGTTCTCTCGTGCTTGTCGCTCATGTCGCGTAGGACGTTTGCTACCGGCTTCCGAACTTTCATTTGCCCCGCAACGTATGCTGGACGAGCTGTTGCGATTAAACGGGAATGCCATTTCGGCCCTCGCACGCGGCAGCTTCCGCAAACCGACCATCCGGATCGTCCAACCCGGGACGTTTAGCGATTTTCGTCAGCTAAAGCTTGACGAGGGCAGTAAGAATCTCGGGCAGATCAAAGTGCCCGTCGTCCTACCCAAGCCTGCGTACGTCACATGGTTCTTGAAACGGGTCGCGCAAGAGTCTTAAGTCTTGGCGCGAGTGGGTCTCTGTATTCTTTGATTCCTGCAGTGCACACCTGGCGGCGCCAAAGTAGAATGATCATGGAGTTTTTTTAGTGACAGTTCCGAAGACACTTGATTCGTTGTATCGAGTCTGACGTACTTGTGTGACAGCTTGGCGTGACCATCTCACTCAATTCTCAGATTAAAGAAATTCGATAGTGTGTATATAATCGCAACAGGTCGTTCGACTGTACAAGACGACACCCCAGGCCAAGTACTTTCTTTTCGTCACTACACTGACTACGCTATATCTTTAGTCCTCGGAAGCGAATTCGAATCGGAACAGATGACTGGGAGGAGGGGGACCGCCGACGTGTATAAGTGATCCGATCTTTATCTGCAGCGTAACTCAGAAAACGGTCGCATCAACAAGCCGAGGGGAGTAAATTACCACACGCCCAACTTCCTCAGTGTGGACCGTCCATCCCTTGATGTTGTCCTGGGCGAGCGCGATGCTACATGCGACCAGTTTAGCAAAAAGAAAAACATGGCGTTGTAAGTCAGCGAGTACGGCTCACGTGTACGCGTCCTGAGGTTCGTAATAGGTGACGAACCACTTCACGTTTTCACTGGCATGGAAGGTGGCCACGACGTCGTCCTTGTATACCCCGGTGTAGTTGTATCCCATGATGCTAAGCCAATACGTGTCTTCACCATCCATTTCGATAGTCCACTACAACCGATGAGGTGAGCCTTGCACTCCGGGTGAGGACGCAAGTGCCTTACAGTCGTGATCGGCTTGTCGAGGTAGATAGGCTGCCGATCAATGGGTGAGGGATTGACACCCGTGAGTGGATTTCCCTCGAGAAGAGAAACGATCTTGATGAGCCTGCGTTCACCGCGGGAGAGGTTGGGAACCATCGAGTACTTTTCTGAGATAAGAAGGTTTGGGACAAAGTAAACCGTGAATCGCTCGCTTTATAGCCGTTCGAACTTGAAGATCTCGGTGGGTCGATACGGCGCAAAGAAGTGATGGACCTTGTCCGATCATTGATATGTGCTGTCCTAGGACTGACAGGCGGGATGTTTTGGGGTGCAATTGCTCCGTGCCCTTGTTCGAAACGGGGACATCTGATATGAGTCTTACATATATGTGTACTCAAGACTGGGCACAGTATGTAATTCGCACATCGGGCCTCATGGCATGCATAGGTGACGATATTATTCTGGGGGGCGGTACGTATTCGGATGGCTGACTCGGAGTCTAGGCCCAGTGCGGTGTGCCCTCCTTCAAAGTTCAAGCCAAAGATCAAAAAGAACGTGCGTGGCCGCGTCGATAGCGTATATCTCCCGCTTTCTGTATCCTGCGGATTGGGCCAGAACGGTGTCGATCAAGCTAATTTTGATATCCAACTTGTTCGGTTGCTCTTCGGATCGATTATTATCAGGGCGCCACTGGTGCACCCGAATAGCTTATCATGAATGCCACGGAGGCCGAGAGCACTCCAAGTGGGGCGTGCGGTACCTATGTCGTGATGGCAGGTGGAACGGCGCCCATATTGCGACTGCTGAAACCACAGATCAGCATGCTTGATTCCATGACCTACACATGACACAGCTCCCACTATGGAACTAGGAAGTTTCATACCTGGCCATATAGACCTGCCCTGGTGGGGACCCGAGAGCTTGACCGCAAGAACAGGGATTTCATTGTCCGACGGGGTCCAACTTGTTGGTTGTGCAAAAGACCACGTATGCCGCAAGGATACGACACTGGCATGTACTCACACTTTGAGCGTTATGCCTACGGCGTCGGTCCAACAAGTCTTGAACAACCAGGTACGGTGGAATGGCCGAGGGCTTTCATTTTCGAACCAAAGCATTGGGACTTGTAACCGAGAATCAAATTCATAATACACTAGTACACGTGTTCCACTCACTGACTACTTGCCGATGGCTAATGGGTTCGAGCACGGAAAATTCTGGTTATTTGAAGTTCGGAAGATTTGTGATCGTAGTCGAACTCCGTTTATGGTAATTACATTTGTTGATGTTTACTACTACTCGCTTACTCGTCCTTCCATCGTCGCAAGATGCACTGTATGCGGAAGCTGTGTGACGAGACCATCTTGTATTACTCGCTAAACGCGAAGCTTTGAAGCCTGTGAAGACTATGAAGCTAAGCTAAAACCTGAACTCCTTCTGGCGGTGTAACTGTTGGGAGGCACTTGTTTACCGCGATCACTCCGAGTTTCCAATTCCTATGTGTGTGATCATAAATCTCCTTTCACTGGCAGTACTGTACATGACATTCAGGATGACCATTACACTGACTTCACGTGTCGAATCCCTCATTCTGATTCAAAGCGGAACAATTGGGAGTCAAGGAACCTGGGGGGCATCATGACCACCAATGGCTTGATGCTGATCTGTGGGTACAAGTGAGAAAATTGACATGTCAAGAGGAGAAATGCTACCTCAGAACCGGCTTCGTCAGCATTGACTGTCCAGCCCTTGCTCTCATCGCCAGCTGGGGAAATACTGATGGGAAAGGAATTAGAGGAACACAACGTGCCGAGAAATAAGTACACTCACGTGAACGCATCTTGACCTTCCCTATAGATGGCATTCCATTCCACATTCTGGTCAGGATTGATCGACGCAGCGACCTTCCCGTCGATCACTGGGGTGTAGTTATATCCACCTATGCTGAACTTGAACTTTCCTCCCTCGTTCACGATTCTCCACTGAAACAGATGGGGTGAGCCTCGCATCCTTGGTGGAAACAAGAAATTATCATACATCTTGGACAGGCTGTCCGAGGCGGACAAATTGCAGTCCTACCAATGAGTGGTCGACACCGACAGGGAGATTGCCCTCGGTTAGAGAGACAATTTTGTAAGAGCCAGAGAGATTTGTAGACATTGAGATTATAGGTGGTTGGTTGAGAATGGGGTGCATTGTGTGTCGTCCATTTTATACGGCACGGAAAATGATCCTTGCCTATTTTTGCAGTGTTCCCCTTTGGTATAGACCATCTTGGAATTGGCTGGGATTCAAAACTGTATCACCGGTGGGGCGTAACGAAATATGAACCTCACAAAGGCTCGCATCAAAGCCACCGGGCGCACGATGCACTAGTAACCGTCGAATCCGTGTGGCTTAAGATCCCATGACTCATCGCAGCTGACAGCATCGTCCTCGAGCGGGGCCCAGAGGCGCTCCGAGTCACTATAATCAGCCCCGAACGTGTCATTGAGGTGCCGCCACACTCGATCGACTGTACAAAACAGCACCCCCGATCAATCACTTTCTTTTCGCTGCATTTCATCACTACATTGACTACGCTGGATCTCTAGTCCTAGGGAACTGG
>JBBPTZ010000299.1:0-26798 GCA_038094315.1 Phylloporus cf. tubipes | reverse complement strand
CGAACTCTACGTCGTGCGTCACCTCACCACTTCCCGTCTCTACACGCATCTTTTCTGCTTGCCAGATCGTCGAAGAACTCGAGGACCGTCTTGGCGACCGCATGGACGACATACTTGCCATCGTCTCGAGATCCTTGTCCCCCACCGTCTCTCCCCAAAACCCGCCATCTACCCGTACAGAAACAGTCGATGCCTACGAGGTTGAGCAGCCTTGGGATCACGATGCCGAGGACGCCGAATTTGACGACTTTGGGGAGGGCGTCGGCATTCAAGGCGATCTCGACATGGACGATGACGATTGAGACCTCGTCAGTTTACCTTATTCAAACACCATTCTGCCAGTAAAACATCCCCTCACTTTGCAGACAGCTGCAGCCGTTATTGTTCGAGTCAAGTGTCACATCCAGCACCGCAAACCTATGATCATGTTTTATTATTATGAAATCATGATCTGTAATCTCAAAAACAACTGCGCCGTTGTTCCCTCGGTCAATTCTTGTCAGAGGGCAACTTCATTTGACCACTTCCAGGTTAACGGCCACCAGTCGAATTCGCTACTTGCATATGCGCCGCCAAATTAATCGTCAAACATAATCATTCTATTTCGTCTTTCCGTCAACAAAAACAACACCTCTAGATGAACACTGTCAATCCAGTTCGCAGCTCTCGAAACGGTTCATTCTTCCCGAACAATTCCTTGCTGCATACAACCGTTGTCTCATCCCACTCGAAGGTGAGAATGGGGACCACCATCCCCTGACTTGATAATGTCCTCGAAGAGGTCTCCAATGGTGCCCAACCCACGCTTCTTGTGCTCGTCCGGCGCGGACAAACTGTGTGAAAGACGTTGATCAACCATCCTATCCAATTTCTATTGACTCGGTTCTGCGCCAGAATTCATTCACACCATGAACAATGTCGGCACCAAATGTCCTACAGCGGGTTACGGTCAAGTTCTGGAATCACAGGTAGGTCTTCTTACGACAGGAGCGCGTCGACTACGAATCGTACGTCCGAGCGATTAGATACGCTTGAGGTTTCCGGGATTCGATCACGGGCTGAGTTGATCGACTACCGACCATGGGAATAGGCATCAGTTAACAGCAGCGGCAACGAAAGCTACGGAAGGTACAGCACAGGAGCGCGCTTGTAAAGTGGTCCGACAAAGTGAATCGATTATGTTGAAACAGGTAGACGGAAAGTATGCTCCTATGATTGATGCCAGATGATTATGTAAGATCAACAACACAGACCAACTTCCATCCCTCATTTCATGGAAACTTTACCTTCGTTAACCACAGGGTCACATGCTACACATTGCAAAAGATGTATACTTGGACTGCCAAGCTCTCAAGTCGATGTCGATCCGTCCAAGTAATGTCCACTGGTGATCTTGGGAACAGCCTTTGATATCCACGATAGACTTGCTTTGGCTTTCTACTGTTTGGGTACGTTGGACTTGACGGGTAAATGTACGAACGAAAGTGCGAGCGCATCAGAGAAGGAGGACTGGCGCCGGTGGATATGGGAACAGCAGACCCGTAGGGAGCGTTATCAGCTGACTGACTTCGATAAACTGATGGCATTCATCTCAGACGGGCCATGTGGTACAGGTTTCCGACCAGGGAATTACATGACGACGAATGAAGAATCGGTAATCGATCTTTTGGTTACTCCAAACGAATATTTCTGACAAGTTCGCCAGGCAAGTTATTCCGAGAACTCTGAGAACTCTCCCCACGTCATCTTGACATACACCGCGCTGTTGTCGCTTGCGATACTTCGCGATGATTTCTCAAAGTTAGATCGTCCTGGCATCATCAAATTTTTGCAAGCTTGTCAGAATGTGGACGGGAGGCGAGCATTTGTTGACTAGAGCGTCCATGTGGAGTTGGGTGACCAAGGGTGATACTTTCCAGTTTCTCCTCTGAGCCCTACGGAGGAGATGCCGACCTACGAACAACCTACTGCGCTTTTGCGATCAGTAGTATGCTGAATGATTGGTCGGGCGTTCGAATCGAGCCCGCTTTGAGGTTTATTGCGGCCTGCAGAGTACGTGGTCTCCCCAAGTCCCACGCGTGCCCTGAACGTTGTCGTCCCAGTCTTATGAAGGCGGGTACGGCCAGGTGCCTTTCGCCGAGGCAGCAGGCATGTCGTGTCGTAACGCCTTTGTCTGTGACTCATGTCTTTAGGGGGTCCTACATATTGCGCATTGGCCTCGATCTTCCTTGCTGAGAACGGCTCGTGCCTCACCAGCAGCGAGAGAAAACAGACCATACGATGGTTAACCCAAAATCAGCTGTCGTCGGGCGGTTACTGCGGACGGACGAACAAAGAGGCAGACGCTTGCTATTGCTTTTGGTGTGGTGCTTCCCTGTCGGTAAGTTTCGGTGTCACTCTCGTCGTCTCTTTGATCCTCGATAGATTTTGGGAGCGCGGGAGTTTCTATGTGAACAGTCGCTCTGCAAGTTTATAGCATCATGTCAATTCAAGTTTGGTGGGATTTCCAAAGCGCCAAAGGAACATCCTGGTCAGAATTCTCTGTAAATGCACTGTCCACAGGTTCGCTCATCACACTCCAAGATCCGTACCATACGTACCTGTCGTTGGCGGCGGTTGCTATGCATCCACCATTGAATTCGGCCGAACTTGGCTGGAAGCTTCAGCCGCTGGATCCGTTGCTAAATGCGAACGAGTCCACTTCGAGCTGGGCTAGAAGTTATATCCCAGGTAGATCGCTCAAGATCGAGTAATTACTATCGATACAGTGTATCTCGCCTGTTGTACCTTTGTCCATCAACACTATATAATACGCATTATTAACTCATGACTAAGGTCTCTGGTAGTATATCGGATAGTACACCCGCCTGTCATTTCCAAGACCGCGGGAGAGCGGGGTTCGACTCCCCGCCAGAGAGACCTGTTTTTGTTCCCATCCATCAACGTTTGCAGCCGTCCATGGCGCTCAATGGTTTTGAAGAGAGCACCGCCTGGGCGATTTCCAAGGCAGAATCTGGCGACATTGTCAAAGATGCGATCCGCAAAGAGCAAGTACTCAAGTAGGTGCATCGAGTCCTACTTGCGTGCGCTCTGACACGATCTGTAGGGATATCGCCGCTGCACAGAGCGATCTCAGAGGTGGGCTACACCATCACTTGCGCGTCCGTATGCAATGTTCAAAATTAGCCGCCTTGATCTCCCCTAGCTCTCTTGACGCGCGCGCATAGCGTTCAAACCGACATCGAGAGGCTCACGTCGGAGAACGCCACGCTGCAGATGTATATCGACAACTTGACGATGCAGATGGCGAGGAGAAAGTGACCCAGTCGCAAAGCTGGGAAACGCATTCGTTGGCTTCGTGAGGTGAGTGGTTTCTGGCTATATGACTGATGGACTTGGTTGAATGTCGAACCTCCTCAGGTCATTCACCATCCTGCTTGCGGCACCCATTGGAACGCCTCTTGCCCGACGCTGGCGAAGCGTCGGACTCTGCGCAAGGGTGCTTCGAGAACCTTTACTTCCGACCGCTAGCCATGCCATGTACGTAGTAATTAGCATTCAGCGGGGTGATTGGTCGCAACGGCCATCACTCATAATCTATTGGCTACCCTTGCTGCATCCACTCCGTCCTAAACCTCACAATATGGTTCAAGTTGTTTCTTTTTTGCAAATGTAGCTGTAGAGACATGTCCGTACCCGAGAGGCGGCGCGTACACGGGACCAGAACCTCACGATCCATCAGACGGAAACATCTCGTATGGGGTTGAGAAACATGGCAAACACAACGCAAGGCATGTGCGACATCCAGCTCAGTCGGGCAACTCCATGGAAGCGAGCTCCGGCACGTCGAGAAAAGAAAAATCGAGTTCCCCATCGTTTACAAGTCGTCCAAGTTCCTCCTCGATGGTCGACCAGTTATTCAGGTGTTGATACTTGACAGTGTTTGCTGACGATACGGCGCGTGGTGTCCGAAACAAGAATGGGATGGCAGAGAGTTCCGAGGGTGTGTCGGATAGGAAATCGGGACGCGGACACGAGGACAAGTTCGCTCTTACGGGTACGACCTTGTCTGTAGTGTCTGCATATTAGAGCGGCATATATCTAGATTCATTCGGGGAGACGCTCGTGTCACCTCGAGTCGGGTCCGTCGAACAGCGTACACTCGTAAAGTTGGACTGATGATCCCGCCCCCAGTGACAGACGAGGAAAGAATCTAACAAGGCAACCTCGTTGTTGGGTTCTTCAGCTGCACATAAATCAACGGAGCTAAATCCAAGAAAGTCAACGACGGGCAGGAAATGGATTGCGTCAAACCTGGGTTCTGGCTGGGAATGGTATTGCTCAAGACAGGATTGCTGAGAGACCTCCTTATATGCGGTGGTTTCAATTCGTTTGGTTTCGTCTTCATCAAAGACAGTATCAGAGGACGCTTCGTTGTCATTCGGGTCGTCAATGTCGGGGGGATAGACCAGGGTGTCATCGGAGGGCAGGTCGGGGGTCGGGGACTGTTCTCGTTTCGGCACGATCGGCGGGTCGAGTGGGAGGTCGTACGAGTCGTCCGGTATCGGTTGTCCCGCCTTTTTCGCACACGCCTTTCTGCGGATGAACCAACAGTCGACAAGGCGAGGATTCGCATTGTGAGAGATCGCCCATGACCGCCTGGACCTGATGGAGGGCACGCGTGGGTCGGCTCGCCAGATGGACCAAAGGTCTTCGAGGACGGAACTTGGAAGGCGCTCTCTCTTCTGTCGTCGGGGGCGCACGTCGTCGCCGGGTGGTTCTGCTGGGATTGCCTTTTCGCGGGACATGGGAGTTGTGACACACGTCGCGGGTCAGCTGGTCCCGTGATCAACATGAAAATGAATGGTGGTACGCAAAAGAGTGAACAAGAATCGAGTCGTGGTTGGTATCATATCCGCCTATCCCTCCAATGCCCTTACGTGTATACCTTGATCGCAGAAAAGTCAAAGTACGCGTTATAGAAACTGTCTGGATTCGTGTTGACATAGTCTGCAAGAGCGAGATGAACTCCATGCTTTGCCAGAGCACATACTACTGACCTTCACACCTACCAGGACAACCCGAATTTGCGTATGCAGCACCAGCCCAGTCACCACCTGTCTCGTCAGCAACGATCACTCGCGCAGTCGAGGAAACAGTCGTACAAAACGTGAGGTTGATGATAATATTCTGGGGACCGAAATGCTCGGAAAAGTCGCACATCTCATCCGACCAAGCAGCAGCGGGAGTACCCTGCACAGAGCGATCAGGCGGTAAGCCGAGTGCGCGTTTCGACAAGGACACACCCAATTAGCTGGTTCAACGTCATGGGACCCATATTCAACCTCGGCAGGAACGTCGTCGTCGTATCGGTGCCAAAACCACACTTTGATATCCGTGTCTGTGCGTTCCATAGCATACCTGTGGTAGGCGTCAGCACCCTTGCGTGCGAGGATAATCGAATCGTACCATCCGCCTCGATTATAGTTGAATGCAGGCCCGAAAGTCGCCTGGTCGGAAAATTCGACGCTGCAACCGGTGTTCCCTGTCTCGTATGCAGCACAATTCTGACCCATGGAGTGACTACAAGATCGTGAGGAACCGGAGAGAGGGCAAGAATCAAAAGGCACAAACCCGGTCATATCACGCGATGACGACATGCGACAGTCTGACGAGAGGGTTAGAAAACACTGAGAGCGCGGGGTGAATTTCCTACTGGAGCTGGTGTGCAGAGTGGCTGTGTTTGGCGTCATATCATTTACTCCTTCGAGAATGTCGATCTCGCCCTGTTGGGCGGTGAAAATCTACCGAGGGGACGAGGGGAGTAAAGAAACATACCTGATTAGGCCAGTCATTTCCTACCTGCGAATGGGGATCGATTTAGCTGCGTAGCGCTGGAAAGACAGAGGACATACAGTCCATACGGCTGGCCAAGTGCTAAGTGTGGATTGTGAGATGTGGAACGGAAAGAGACGTGGACTGATGGCTTACCCGCATCCTTCAGGTATATGACGTATGTTGAAGCTACGTGGATATGGTCAGAGACCTGAAGAAGAGGCTGACGGACATACACGGCGACAAAGGTGGTGAACTGTTTGTACGAGACGATGCGGACTGATTTTCTACCAGGATCGGACGACGTGAGATAGGACGTGTGATCGGCACGGAGGATGAAGGCGTCGTCGGTGGCGTAGGTAAGGTTGTACTCCTGTGCGGTCTGCTGATCGACGTATTCACTGATGCGGTTAGAAGGGACGAGAACAGAAAAGAGAGTGAGCGTACACTCTACCGTGTGTGGGATCTGCGGCGGTGTCGAAACGGAACTCGTCGAAGAAGGCGGGGCCAGCGATGTCTAGTGATTTGGAGTAAGTCTGGGTGGCCAGGACGCAGGAGACACAGAGAAGGATGGCGGCAAAGATGGACTTCATGGCGAACGAACCTGCAGGATTGTCAGCCCACTTCTGGAGCGTATTTATGCGTTCATGGTGTCGGTCAGCCGCCGATCTGAGGAGGAGGAAGAGGAGGAATGAGTGGATTATGTAATTGCAAAGTGACGAGGAGATGAACCAGCTCGTGCAATTGTACCGTCTGTTCGCTCGTTCGCCTTCCTGGCTCGTATCAAACACGCTCGCGCTCGATTTCGGATGGCGTCTGTACAGCAAACCAGCCAACGAATCGCGAACCTGTTCGTCCAACGACGCGACCATCCTTCGCCTGATGAACAACCCCACCCTCTTCGATCCATCCAGAGCACCCCGCTATCCAATCGTCCTCTGCCACGGTAAACACGACTCTTTCTCTTCCCTCCGCGTCTGATCTTACTCTAGGGTTGTACGGCTTCGACGTGAGGGGCCCCGAGGCATTCCCGAGTCTACGGATGCATTACTGGTCCTCCGTGTTATCCATCCTCAAGCACAAACTCGGTGCCGACGTCATCGTCACGGGCGTGCCCGGGTATGTCCCCCCCACACTCGCCTCTTTCACCCAGCACAATTGACCCCCCAAAGAACCGGTTCTATCGCTTCGAGGGCAGAGATTCTCGATCGCATCCTCGAGCAAAGAGCGCGTGGCAGAGGCATCAACTTCATCGCACACTCCATGGGCGGCCTCGACTGTCGACATTTGATCACCCGCATCCAGCCAACCGAGTACGTCCCCCTGTCGTTGACCTCCATATGTACGCCCCATCGCGGAAGTCCTTTTATGGACTGGTGTGCGGTAAGCCTAGTTCCATCCGTCTTGGACACAAACGAAATCAACTCGACCAGCAATATCTCGGTCTCGGACGCCAACAAACGCTTCAACGCGCCAATGATCCCGAGCCAGACTCGGATCCGATATCACACTCGAAAGACGCGTCCCAAACCGCTTTCCGTCTATCACTTTCTACCCTCCCTTCCTCGTTTACCACCCTCCTCCTCTCCCTCATCGACTCACCTGCTTACGCAAACTTGACAACGTCCTACCTCAACGACGTGTTCAACCCATCGACGCCCGACGATCCTCGCGTCAAGTACTTTAGCGTGGCCTCGCGCATCGACGAAATGAACATATGGCATCCACTCTGGCTCCCAAAGATGGTCCTCGACGACGCCGAGCGCAAAGCGAGGGAACGACTCAAAGCGGAAGCCGGAATCACGCCGCATTCCTCGTCCATTCCTCCGTGGCAACAAGAAGACGAGTGGGGAAACGACGGGCTGGTGACCGTGCAAAGCGCTCGATGGGGTGAGTTTCTGGGCATCTTGGATGGCTGCGATCATTGGGAAGTAAGGGGCACCGGAGGCATGGATCTGAACGTCGAGTTCCCGTCGGGCATCACGAGTCGCGTCGCTGGAGAAGGTTGGGACTGGTCTAGGTTGATTGCCGCATGGAGAAGGCAAGAAAAGGATACCTCCGACGGCTTCGAGCTTGCCCAGGCTACCGGTAATAGTACTCCATCGAAGACCAGGGCAGCAGAACGGACTTTACAGGACAGTTGCAACGACCCCGTCGTCAAGGCATCGACGGACAAGCTCTCTGCTGTCTTTGATTGGATTGTAGATCGCGTTCCCATGTCGGGAATCTCCTCGCCTCCAAAAGAAAAGCTTCCGCCTAGGAACGACCTGGCAACCAAGTTCGACTTGGAGCGCTTCTACGTCGCCTTGACGCGCAAACTGTACGACGAGGGTCTGTAGCATTATTTACTTAATGTCGTAGCAAAGCGTTGTGAACGCGTATAGAATTGTTGGTACAAGGTTGGTTCATGTTTCTTCCGAGTCCTAACTGTCTATGTACATGTCCGGGCCAATACCGCACTCTAGTTGGCAAGATCGCGAGCAAAGTGGAAAAAGTTGACGCTTGAACCATTCACGCCATACTTGTAAATCTAGAAAATCAAAGGGTTCAGTGATAAACGCATCGACCATATCTCCAAGATAACGTACAAAGTGTGAGGCAACCCAGCTAGAGAACAGAGCGCGTTGATACGGCTCTGGAAGCCTCTCGAGCAGGGTGTCAAGGCCAACCCGGTCGACCAATGTTTTCGGGATCGCTCTGCGCATCACGCCCCTCCTGCTTGGCACGTCTTCGAACAGATCCGAACTCTCAAGCTCAGCTTGCAGATTGTTGAGCGAACTTGACAGCTCATCAGAAATCTGGGTCCGAGGTTTTGCTCCTTGGAGACGCGTATGCTCACGCCAGATACACTGGAACTCGGCGGCGGCGTTTTCCGTGATCTTGGCTTGAATTTCCTTGACGTAACTTTGGTAGAATTCGGAGGGCGTTCCATCCCTGAAGATCATGAGATCAACATATTCTTCGGTTGACAAAGCGAGCCCAGCGAGAACTTCGAGGGACGAGCTCGTCACACCACCTGAAACAGGGTTAGATCATATCCCAACGTGTAGCAGAAACCACGCACCCTTGTTTGCGCTTGAATCCTTGAACAGGACGACCTTGCGCTTTTCCAAATACAGCCGCGCTTGCTGTGTTATGAACAGGTTCGCACCCTCAACGATGTACTTGAAATGGGGTTTGCCCTCCGTATCGCACAACGCAGCAACGTTGGATATGTTGACGGCCTCTGGACGTCCACCACAAGGCACGAAAATGTCGGCCTTGAATCTGAAATGGGCACCATTTCTGAAATCTGTACCATCGAGAATGACTTCACCAGCTGTGATCAGTCGCATCAGTGGGGTTCAGGAGAAAAGTCCGACCAGATACGTACATGGCAGCTTGACATCGTGTTCCTCGACCTTGACAAGGTACCCGTCCTTGCTCAACTTGGACTTGTTGAAACGCGCGACAGGCACCCTCAACTTGGCGAGGCGTACAAGCTCTTCACGGTTGATGCCGGCGGGATCTGCGAGAACGCCGCTGCCGTCAATAATCGCAACGGTCTTGTCCGAACTCAGTAAAATTTCATCTGTGCTCTCATGAGAAGAATGTGACCAACAAGGCAAACATACGTACTTGAGCCAAGATCGCCGTCTGTCAATCAAACATGGGTCAGAACATCACACGAAACCAAACAAGGTTTTACTCACCAGGGCCGCCAGTCTGGACCTTGGTCACGTCCTTTTCTCGGAGTCCAAGTTGCTTGTAGATGCCCAACACGTATTGTCGGATCGACAACGAAGTCATTCCATACGTGTCATGAGGCACGCCACCCAGACGCTCGGCACTCTTGCCAGTGGTGAACGACTTCCACCATTTTTCTGCGCCGCGGTGCCGGGCATGCACTAAGGAGGATAGATTAGGTCTGGTAAACCAAATAGTCGACCGTGGGCTTACACGCCGCCCAGTCCATCATATCTGCGGTGCCCTCTGAAACACGACGTCAACACGGCATACAACCAGAGGGAGCAAGTGAACGAACCATCAGGTCCAAAGAAGAGCAATTCGGGTTTGGCGTAAAGGTCTATCAAACGCTCCTTGATCCCGGGAGTCTGTCCAGGTATCAACAAATCTATGATGGCCTACAGGGATTCCTGAGATGCACACTACGACATAATCATGCGACTCACATCTACATATTTCTCGAAACAGAGTCGTGGGCTGGCTCCGATGCTGGATAACAATGTCGCTCAATGTACGTCATATGAGCGAACGAGTAACGTACGAGGGCAAGATAGTCCCCTTGGCACCTCCTTCGGGTATATCCTTGTTCTTCAACGATTGTGTGGAAGCCAGGCCATAATTTTCATCGAAAAGCATCCTCTGGTTGATGGAATAGTTCCTGGGGAAACGATCAAAAAAATACTGCAAGGTTCCGGTGCATCAAACCCACTCCTTGTTTCTAGACATGACAATACGGATGCCGCCGCGAGCGACATCTCTAAAGCGAATGTGGAAACCGCGGAATTCATTTCCAATGACAAAGAACATGCCAAACGGCTTCTTTGGATATTCTACTTCTGGCAGGAAATCCGGTGCAAGGCGGAACGAAAGAGCAACTTTGGTTGGCTGATAAAAGTTAGTCTTGAGGACGTGCCTGGCGAGTATGAGGTTTCAATCCAAAAATAAAGAACGAATCGTACTTGTTGAAGATCAGGAAGCTCTCAAGAACTTGCAAATCCTGCTTGTTGGGAACTGAGCGCCTGATCTTGTCGTACAACTCCTCGTCTGTCAAAGGCTGAGTGGTCTGCAACCGCTGGTATGACAGGGTAGGCCTAACGTGCTTGGTCAGACGATTCACCCGAGAACCTTGGCAGACATACTTGAGTGATTCGTCATCGACCACGGGATAGTGGACCATGGCAAAGTTTACGTAAAGCAGGCGGATCTAGGACACCTTTAGAGCGGTGCTGATAATCAGTCCTGGTCACACCCACCAGTTCCGAGTGCGCATGGATGACCTGGGCGATGCTCTCCCGAGTAAAGGTCTCTTCTCTGAAGCGCCTCTTGATGTCGTCAAGGACCTCTTCGTGTAGGGGGTTCGACTCGTCGAGGACGTTCCTCAGATGGAGGTATGCAGGCCCGAGACGATTGCAAAAGTGTTGCGCAAAGACCCAACCGCAGTCTGAGGGTGTCAGGCCTCTCAAGAGACGACTTGACGAGACACTTACAAGCGTACGAAGCTTCCTGGACAGCGTGGTTCGAATTCTCTGGGTTGAGGAAGAATGGGTTGTCGGGAAGGCAATAGAGCAGCGAAGCCTCCTTCATCACTTGGAAGATGGAGCTCTCGATCGGGGCAGCAGTAGAATTAGGCATGGGGTTGAGATACAACGATATGATCGTGACGCCGTTGGAAAACTGTTCGACATATTTGCGAGCCGAGTAGAGCTGGTAGTAGTGATAAAGATTGGAAAGGGCACTGGAAGATGATCAATGAGGGCGAAACCCAGCGTCAGGAAAGCAGGCATACCTAAAGAATCGGGATGTTCCGCCCATCTTGTAGCCGATGACGAGACGCCTCTCGCGAGTACCCTCGACTTCAAAGACTTCCATGACAGGGCCATGACGGCTTTCGACCTGCCACATGATTTTCTGGTATATCTCGAGGGTGTTTTCGGTTGCCTTTTCGAGAAAGACTGGATCAGAGACAGAGCGGATGTCGGTGCGTCCATCCGTGCGAGTAGATGGTGGCGGATGGGCAGGGAAATGACACTTGGTTACAAAGTAACAACGGAGCTGCTGCGATGCGGTCGCAGAAATGGAACCGGTAGAACGGTAAGTCTCTAGACGGTAACAATTGGCAGAGGTGGAGTTGTCCAGGAACAAGGCATCGATCCTGGGGGAAAGAACGGGTAAGTAGACAAAGGGATGACTGACGCGAGCGATGGTACCTGGTTTCGCAAGTTGCTCCGGGACCTTCGGTGGATGTCAATCCGGGGCGACTTGTGTGAATAAAAGTAGCGCCGTTTCCTTTCTCGTCGATTCGCTCGAGATCGATGACAAGCTTGGTCGGGTCGTGCTTGGTGAACGCGAGCACTTTTGCGCCAAAGAGCGCGAGGATGTGGTCGGATATGACGTTGGTGGATTCGTTCTGGAAGTAGGTGTCGTCGATGCCGAGCTGGGAGTAGAACCAGTTGACCTCGTTGGCGACCAGCTCGCGGGGGATGAAACCCTGGGACTAGATTAGGACGGATCGTTGCGATCCCGGGGGTGGGGCTGACCTTGGCAGCGACGTCGGCTTGGACCTTTGCACGCTGTTGCTGCTTGCCCTTGAAGACTGGGGTCGTGTAACCGGGGATGTTCTTGATGCGCTGCAAGGATGCCTCGCTGCTGGTCTTGGAGGCAGAGTTGGGGTCATAGGGCCCATCATTGGGGTGGAGAGGCTGCGGGGTGGACGACATGGGATGTTGAATGCGGGAACTGTGGTAGACGAATCAAATATTTATACCCGGGGACTGGTCCGAGTGCAAGATCCGCAACCGTCCACCCTGCATCCTCCGCGTACGACCTCGGCTATGACCCCGGATTCATGATTAGTACGTGTTACTGTCTGTCCTGGCTGTCGTGACTTTGGCTAAGATCCGGGCTCGTCGTTGGCGCTGGTACTGCACACTCGCTGACGGGTCGTACCGCGAGCCAGCTGGAATCCGAACAGATCCGCAGTCACACAGATACCCATTCATTTCTCCAAGTCCGGTGCGACCTCAGACTCGACGCAGAAAGAGTCCGCCCGCGCACACACACACACACAAGGACGACGACGACGCCGGTCGAGGCGGTTTGTCCGCTCTTACCCCAGAATGCTGTGCAAGAGTCTAGACTTGTGTGCACGTGATCTCGCTTATTTACACTTTTCTCACGCTAGTCACTGCATGTCGGCCAACTCGTCCCGAACGTATTCGTCAAACAGCGACTTCCAATCCTTGTGCCAGCGACTCAGCGCCGGACGTCCCTCTGCAACGTCCCCCGCCCCCCACATGATGCGCAGCTGATCCACCTCCCGTCGCGTCTCGTTGTCGGGACACAGAATGTAGAACTTGCCCTGTCGCACGTGATCGAGCATGTAAAGCACCGTTTCTTCCGCACTCCAGGCCCCGGCCGGTTTCACATCCCCGGGCTGGGCCGTCATCCCTGTGAACGTCAATCCAGGACTAAACACGCATCTACGTTATTTCCGGACCTCGCCTGGGAATGGACGGAAACTCACATGAACAAGTGTGCAGTGACATTGCACGCAGGCCGTTCACGCAGTTCATATGCCAGTCCTTCCGTCAGACTCTTTATCGCCGCTTTGGTGGCATTGTACGCCGGATTACCACTGTCGTTTCAAAACATATATTAACGGCCTCTATATATAACTGAAACGGGTGACCCACGGAGGATTGGTGATTCCTTGTTTGGAACCCGTGTTGATCACCATGGCTTGGTTCTCTTGGTATAGCATCGACTGAGAACCACCGCGATTCAACCATCAGACACGACGCGGGAACGCGACAAGACGTACGGGCACAAACGTTTGCTGTACGTTGACCACTCTGAAACAACAGTCCGATTAGAACCCTCGTTTCTGGGGGAAAAACGTACCCGAAAAGGTTGACTTGAAAGGTGCTTCGCCAGTTGTCAAGCAATTCCCAGGACTTGCTTTCGGGACGTATGGCGGCATTGTTCATCAGAATGGCGACCTGATAGGATAAAAAAAGCGCCTGTAGGCAACGACCTGACAGTCTTGTAGCGAAAAGTGCTCACTTCGCCCCAGGCTTCATATACCTTATCGCGCAGACGTTGTACGTCACCCAAGTCGGAGACGTCGGTGGGAATGACGAGGACATTGGCGTCGCCGGCGATGGCCGCAACTTCCTTTCCCGCCTGTGCGAGCGCATCCTCCGAGATGTCTGCGAGTGCGATCTTTAAGCCGGTCCTAGGCGCCGAGCGGGAACGACCCGGGTTCGATTAGCGCCGAGCGAGGGCGATAAGGCGGACATGCCACTGTGTCGGGACTGGCGTGAGGGAGAAGAGCGATAGCAGCGCACCTTGCGAGCTCGATGGCGGCGGCGCGACCGATGCCACTGGCTGCCCCAGTGATGACAGCGACTCTGCCGGGGTAGATGACGGGGTGGACGTCGCTGTCGACTGGAGAGAGGGCTTCGAAGCGCCTGTGTGAGGGCGTCGTACCGCGGATGGGTGGACGGAGGGGCGATGGGCCGCGATCCAGCTTTGGCATGTCGACGAGTTCAAGTCTTGTTTCCCCCTTCCTCCCCCTCTTTATATATTATTTTTAAATGTCTGTCCTCGCAGTGGCAGGGGTACGTGACAGCGACCCCGAAATCAGATTGCATGTTACAACAGGTAGCTATACCAAAGACAGCATGACCACAAAAGAGAAACTTTGTACTAGCCAGGTCCGAATTCATCCTTCCTTGGTCCCTTCACCCGAATTGTACCCTGGAGGCGTCTCGATGCCCATCTTCTTCCGAACAGCCTCAAACGTCTTGAGCATCTTGCGCCGTGCTCCCAGCGCCGCCACGCCCTTGGCCTCCAGTCCAACATCGTCCAGGACGATCATGTCCTGCCATCTCATCTTCTCAAAGTTCGGTGTATACTTGTGTAGCCTCAGGCTCCTGAGCCAGGCCGGGATATCGTTCAACAGCGCGGGGTCGATCTCTTCCTCGTCCTTCTTGGCGCCACTCCCACCCCCACCCCCACCCCCACTTCCGCCTGAAGAGCCTGTCTTCGGAATACCAGGGGACCGTCCGCCTCCCCGGCCCCTGTTGTTGCCATTGTTGTTGCCCTGCATTGCAGCCTGCTGCAGGCTCAACCAACTCTGTGGCGTGAATCCCGCAGCCATCTGAGCCGCCAGCATTTGTGCCTCGGGTGTCATCCCCATCGCGTTCATCTGTGCTTGTAGGTTCAACATGTTCATCTGCATAGGGTTCATGCCCGCCAGCAACCCAGCAGAGGACAATCCCATGCCCAGTCCAGGGCTACCCATTCCCATGCCAAATCCACCCATGCCGAGCCCGTTCAAAGCGGTATTCGGTTCCTCGCCAAACCTGTTGGGGGTCCTGGGACCATTCCACTGCCCCTGTTGGGCACCACCAAACTGTGCATTGCTACCTGTAGGCGCTGGCGCAGCATGCTTGCGCTGGGTCGATTGCTGAGAAGAAACGAGAGTACCGTCACTGTCGTACATGCTACTGCTCTGGCTTGCAGTATCCGAAGCAGTTCCGTTTGGATTACCTCCTCCCTTGGAGGGACGGCGGAACGACTTTGGATCAGCCATCAGAGGGACTCGGGAGACAGACCCGTTCCAATCATTGAGCTTGGCAGCAGCCGCATCCAGGTTCTGAGTGCTCTGCGCGTCTTTGCTGAACATCGGAATCAGGGGCGTGTTCACGTTGCTCGCCCAGCTGTCGCCAACCATGGGTGACAGTGCTTCGCGGGGGGTTCCAAGAGAGCCACTAAACTCTGTGCTCTTTGGTCTGGACGCACTGTTGCTGGGCACGATGATTTCCTGTGCTGGAGAATTGGGGTTCTGCTCGGCTACTTGGCTAAGAGCGGAGCCCCATGTGGTTCGGGTGTCGCCGCTAGCGGTGGCCAAGATTGGAGCCGAGATGCGGTGTGCAGCATTGCTCGCCTTGAGTTTCGCCCTTTGCTGGGCGAGAGTGGCTGCAGCGTCGTTGCTGGATCCTAGGGCAGCGGAGTCGGGGGAGAGGAATGCAGATGAGCTGTCAAGGGCGAGCGACTGTCGGTTCTGACTGCCACTGAATACACGTGGGGACGAAGGTATGGAGGATTTCAAGGAAGGGGATTTTATGGTCATCTGAGCGAGCTTTGCTTCCATCTGGCTCTGCATGGATCCTGTATTGGGATTTCAGACTGAATATAAAACTGTGAAGAGAACGGCTTACCACCGACGGCTGGGCTGAGTAATGCTGTCATTGGATCTGATCGTGCCATCTGCTGAAGGACAGTGATGAAAAATCTGATTTGAACCTGTGTGGACTGCTGCAAGAGACTGTAGAGGGCTGCGGTTCGCTCTGCTTCAGAGAGAACCTTGAACCCTGGGAGAGGGTGAGCGGGGGATAGGGTGGACAAGGAGAGACGACAAACATTGCTCGATTGCGCTGAGTTCTTCTTTGAAGTTGACGTCGAGGGATGCGGCGGCCATGTCTTCGAGTGTTTCCTCGTAGTTTTGGAGGTTCTCGAACCACTGGTCGATGGCTTCTGACTCTGGTGTTTGGAACATGGTGGCGCTTCCAAGCAGCTCGCTGGTTGGACGAGCGCCGCTCCCGCCACCAGGAGGGCGTGGTGAGGCTGGGCCGAGTGTCTGGCGTGGGCCCATGGAAGCGCGGGCAGTTGTTGACGAGCGGGGGTTTTCAGGGATGAGGGGGGATGGGGAGGGGCTGGAAGGGGGCCGAAGGGTTGCCATTAGATGAGAATGAGAGATCCGCTAGCAGATAGTCTGTGATGGCGAAGAGGCGTCCTGACGTCGAGCCAGTGGATGCTGCGCGGGTGAACCTGCCAGAAGAAAAAACCTCCACAATTTCGTCGACGAAACAATAAAACCAGTGATGCAGCGGAGTTTGAATTACCACTAACTTATTTAAGGATATAAACACGAGTGACATCGTCACACCAGACCTAGCCAAGTCCGCCATCGCGAGGTGACATTCGATCCTCCCAGCAATTTCAGCACCATTCATTCAAGGATCCCCCATTCTGGACAGTCAGTCAGTGTAGCGTAAATGTTAAGATCAGATCAGAGTAGAATGGTTCACGTCGTGAAGCACATTCGTAGTTGATCCCAATGTATATCATGTCAATGACAGTGACGAAACCAAGCACGTTAACATCGCATAGTGAACTCTGCTATCAGTACATCTTCGAAAAGACAGCTCGCAGGGAAAAAAAAAACAACCGTTTGTACACGAAAACAGGATTAGATAGACTCCAAACAAGATGCTTAAAATGACGACATAAATGACTGCGGAGGTTAGATGAGATGTGAAGCCCACATCTAATACGAGCTCGCCACCTGACCGACTCTCCCTCCATCGATCAACCAGACGGCCCCGTTAACATACGCGCCGGCGCGTCCAGCGAGAAACAAGATCGGTCCCGCCATTTCAGCCAGCGTTCCCGCACGTCCAAGGGGAACGGATTGCGCGAGGAGCGCGGGCGTCAAATGCGCCAGGCTAGTCATCTCTGTAATTCGGTTCCGTTAACCCATACTCGGATACGATCAAAACACCACGCGCGTACCACTGGGCCAAACGCCTGGCTGTGTTCGAGATGAGCACGAATGTATGTAGCACATCGAGCAGCGGGATGGACGTACGCATAGAATATTACTTCGAATGTTCCAATCCGCAAGCATGTTCGCGAGGAGCTTCCCAAGGTGGGTGCATGCGTGCTTCGCCAGGGTGTACGAGACGGAAAGGACGCGCGCGTCTACTCTAAAGGAGCCAGACGATGACACACTGATCACTTGAGACGTGGGTGGTGGTAACCCATTCATCGAGACCGCTGGCAAGGCTGTAGGTGCATCCGTGGGGAGGGGTGTATCCAAGCTAGATGGCGAGGGTGGCAAGGAATAATATGGGGTAGTGCGTCCATTGGGCGTTAACGCTCGATGTGGCCCATCATCGCCAACGCCGTTCGACCCATCCTTTGGTTTTGCGGCCAATTTAGGGGGTAAAGCTCCCCGTCTCAAATTCCCAAGATGGAGTAGCTCGAGAAAGGCCACCGTCGTGAAGTAAACCGCAGTCACGTTTGTTTCGAACGTCTCTGCAAATCCAAGAGGGCCACCTGTGTTCCACAGGATATCTTGAAACGGTTTGATAGACGGCATCGTTTCTTCTCCGCCGAAATTGGTGTCGTCGAGAGGGGATGGTAGGCGAGGAGGAAGTAGATTCCGAGCTATCCCGGCATTGTTTACAAGAAGATCGATATATCCGTGACGAGACTTGATAGTCTCCGCAATAGATAGAAGAGAGTCCCGAGAGGTAATGTCGCCTTCGAGAGGAATGATTTTGCCGTACTTCTGCGGAAGATATCACTCAGGGGCTAGGACTCACAGGACAAGTCAGGACGGAAGACGAACGTTGTTTTCCCGCGCAGCTTTTTGCAAGACATCAAGACGCCGACCGATGATGTACACTGTCGCTCCGTTGTGCTCCAATGATGTGGCAATCATGAGTCCTATCCCTTTAACCAAGTCAGATCACTATGGGCGATGCCACAAATTAGTTACGAATACCTGTTCCTCCTCCCGTGACCACGGCCACCTGTCCCTCTACATTAAATAGACTGGCTGGATCAGTTGACGGATTCATGTGTGGAATTCTTTGCGGGGAAGAAGAGATGGGGATGGACCTGGGTTCACGGTCGACAGGCAAGAAGCCACCTATCACAAGAACTGAAGTCGTGAATAGATATAGAATCCTTCCGTCCAAATTGACAGCGCCGTAAATGACATTCGCGGTGGCGGATGACAAGTCGCTGTAAGTTACGTTCGGATTAGAGCGCTGTCAGAAATTTTCAAGGGTTGAGGTTGACCAAATTTCATCATTTTGTCAGCGACTTGACAATGTCACGGTGAACACTCCCGCACAAGCGCGCAGTCGAGCAGCATCCGGTCACTAGTCAGCCCTCGGCTTCCGAGCTTCTTTGCCGTGGCCATGCAGAAACAGCCTCAGTGAGTCATCGCGTTCTTTTGCACGTCGGAGCTGCCACTCTGGCACTGATTCCTGGGATCATGTCACAAGGTCCCTTTGAGCTCCAATGGAATCCCATTCGAGTTGGTCAAGAGAGAGCTCACATTTTCGACGAATGCCTTGGACCCTGGCAAAGTTCCTGGCCGGTGGCAATGATGGCGGGCAGTGCGTGCGCAAGTTCATTGAATCACCGCGTGTATCGCACGTTTTTACAATTCTACATCAATTCGTCGTTGGGTGGTGAGAAGTGGGCTTTAAGCAGCACGGTCGTGATGGCATAACCAGTTGTACCTTGGGGAAACACGATGCAGTCTGAAATGACCTCGTTCTTCAGACTCGGAAAGTTCAACACTCAAACGTTCTGTCATTGGTCTCCGTGTGCGAGAAGAGATCCGGGACTACTTTTTGATGCACGATCATTACTTGTGGTATAGACCAGAACCCCGTCTGCAGTGGTCCTATCTTCTCACGTACTGATATGTGTTTGCCAGTGGGAACCGGGGGTAGAAGATATTCTATAGAAGCCCGAGCACCGCGTCAAGCGCTCCGACGGCGGCGAAGAAGGACGCCACTGGCCACAGAGACACATGCCTGCCAATGCTGATGTGAACAAGATCCGTGGCCAATTCAAAGGGTGTATTCATATCTAGACCGTGACAGTGGATACCGGCCTGTGAGGGCGGCGTTATTTTGTGATCGGCATCAGTGGTATGAGCAACGGATTACTTAGAGAAGATTCGCTGTACGACTCACAATTGAATGCATTCCGAAATGGAAAGCACCGTAGCTATCTTATCTGTGGCGGGGTACGACGGGTTGACATCTTCGAATATACTATTCTATGAATTTCTCCTTGAGGCCATTGGACTGGATGGTTGTGGGGGAATGTCATGTTTCGGTAGCAGATCACCCACTGGTAATCACAATCGCAGTTTGGATTGTTCGAAATATATGGCATACGGCACATATCGATCACAGGTTACAGCAGACCGCTGTCATTCGCGGTCATGTACGAAGCTAAATTGACGACATTAACTTATGGAAGATGCAAACTTGCGGACGGATCAACATTGACTTGCAATCCTGGCCGCACAAGCCACTGCGGTGACAGCCTATCAAAATGGTTACATCCCCTTTCGCCAGGTCGTCATATGCTCGATTTACTACAAGGACAAACGCACAGTCATAAAACGTCCACAGACTTTATCCGCAGTATCTTGGCGTAATCGCAGTAAAAGCAATCCATAGATTGCTGCGTACCCTATCATTGCATTCCCCATAGGGGTCAATACACTCACGATTCGGACACTAGTCTTTCCCGCCGCTCTATCTGCAATACCGTATACGAGGAGCGTCGTGACCCATGCTGCCCGGCATGATGAGTGGCAGTTGACAGATATTATGAGTTCCCCAAGGCATTCACTCGGCGCAGTCAAACCCGTCGTGAAATGATCTATAATTCTGAAAGAAATTCGATGGCTATATCATCGCCTCTGGCAACGTGAGACTGGGTCGTAAAATACTGAACAGGCATAAAGAGATTAAAGAACACGTACGAAACATGGGATGAAGTAGCATAACAATAAAAGAAATAGACCACAGCGATAGGGGAAGTATCATGATGCTAGTCATTCCTACCTAGCAGATAACAACCGCAACTAGCTCACCATTCCGTGGCTAAAGCCGCGTCGCCACGAACGGCCAGAGTTTTTCGTCCAACACCATGGAAATAGTCGAGTGCCTTCGTTGCCTTTTCCTCGAGTTCCTTTGCATTCTGGACTTCCTTCCCTCTGGTCTCCATGGCCGTCCTAAAGCGCTCCCGAAGATCCCAAGACACGTATCGCAGCACTTTTCGTGTTTCACGACTCACGCGCCCTGCGTGTGCATTCACGAACAGCTCTTGCTCGGTAGCACCATCCTCAACCTTGATGAGTGAGGCCCGAATCCTGCGTCCAATGGTCTTGGGTATCGTGCGTGGTAGCTCCAGTATAAAGTGCGCTGTGGCGCCAACCACCACCGCACCAATAACAGGAGCTGCCCATCTTCTTGCCGACTCGTCCGCAAATAGTTCTGAAATGCGGACAGCGCCATCAATGAAGCCGCGGATCCCGATTGCCTTGCCTCCAACCATCGTCAAAGCACCCACACCCACTGAGAGAATACTAAGAGCTGTTGCGTGCTTCTCCTCAGTATCTTCACCATCCGTCTTTCCATCCCCAAAGTGCATCCACAGATGATAGTTGAAGTCAAACAGATCAAGGACAGAAGTGTTCAGCATGTCGGAACGCTGTGACAGACCTATTCCAAGATTGTATACGCCACCTGCGACAACGGCGCTTGCTGTTACAGCAGAGCGATGGCGTACAGAAGCTTGTTTACCCGGTCGAACACTGAACATTGCCTCTGGCATGAAGACGCGACGCGATCTCTCCACGCCATCAGGGAGGAATTCATCCCCGAGAAGTCCGATCTTTTTAACACCAGCGGTGGTGGTAAGACGAGCCTCGTCTTCTGCAAGCTTGACCGCAGCATCCAAGCTGGCGAGTAAGGCTTTGCGTACCTCACGAGCGTAGTCCCAGATGGCCAGGAAACCAGGGAAGCGAGGGAGGCTGTTTGCATCGTCAACGCCAGGTTGACCACGACCAACGCGTTCAAGGGCATCGGACAGAATGCTTCTGGTCCTATTTGCGGTAGCAGTCGCTCCAGTTTCTTCGACAGCCTCCAGGGCATCCTCCAAACTCTCCCTATCGCTCTTCATCTTCTCAAACACGGGCTTCGACCTCTCCAAGTCCCCCTTGGCGCGATCCACGTCCGCTTGGGCAACGATGGCATTTGCGCCAACAAGAAAATCGATGTCGTTTAAGAGTTTAGACAAGTAGGTGGAAGCTGGCTGAAGTTTCGACTTGGCCCGCTTGGTGAGAACAAATGAGCGCAAGGACGATTCGAGGTCGTCAAACGCGGGGTTAGCGGTGTAAGGACGAAGTGCCGCAACTGAGTCAACAAAGTGAACAAGGTCCTGTGCATCCTCGTACGTCCGAGGACTAAATTCCTTGATTTGCTCAAGAACGATCCGTTTGCACTTTTCCTTGTTCTTGATCTGCTCGAATTTGTTGACTACGATGAAGATATATGCCTTCTCATTGCTGGCATTCAAAAGGAACTCTTTCGCAGACAGGGTGAAATGGTTTTCGGCGGAGACAACAAAGACAATGACATCGATTTCCTCCTGTCGGGTAAAGACCGCAGTTGTCTTGAGGCTATCCCGGTTAAGGCCGGGTGCATCTATAAGAGAGATGTCGACGACCCCGTTGTTGAGCAGAGATTCGGACGCAGCTCTGCTATCCGCCAAATAGAGCTTGAGTCTTGGCTGAGTGCCTTCGTTGTCGGTCACGATGGTCTCCAGGTCGGCAATGGAGACGTGTGAAAAGGTTGATTCGTCGGCAATGGAGTAATGGGTGCCGTCCTTGAGAAGGTGGACCTCTTCAATCCCGTTGTTTTCGGCGGCATCATGGACTTCGCAGAAGGCGGTGGTGCAGGGCTGCTGATCAACGGGCATTACCTCCCGCCGAAGCAAGGCATTGACAAAGGTAGATTTGCCAGAGTTGAGGTCTCCCGTCACCAAGACCTTGGATGCAGTGTCTTCGACACGAAGTCGAAGTTTGTCCATGTGATGGAGAGAGGTGGATATACGCTCATCCAAGAGGTTGGCAATTGACCCCCTTTCCAATTGGGAGACCAGAACTGCGGGGGAAGTCGAGGAACCGTGGGGACCGAGTTTCAGATCAAGACGGAGAATGCTGAAGTCGCCGGTCTTGTCTAAAAATGCTTCTTTATTGGTCGAGTCCTCCGCGTCAGAGAAATCGCTGGGGTGTTCCTGGGCATCGGTGACTGGTGCCAAAGCTACAACACGGGGAAAGCCTTGTCGGGAAGGGGTGTAGAGAACGTCCATCTGATTAGACGGGTCGTCCGCAAAGCTCAAAGAGCGGCGGACAGAGCGACAAGGCTTTGGCGTGACGGCGTCGGGCTGTTCCTGGAGTATGGGATATCGGACGACCCAGTCATTTTTATTGAACTCCTGGATGTCCGCCAGGATGGCTTTGGATGCGTCTAGTGCACCAAGCAAGCTAGAGGGACGGTGAGGCTGACGAATCGAGACGAAGAAGACGGAAATACCTTGATTTCTGCTCGACGTAGAGCTCCTGAACATCTTCGACCTTGTTCAAGTGCTTTGCGGAGAGCGGTGAAGCGGCGCGCATCATGGAAAAAGGCCAACTTGCACTAGTTCCGACAAAACCCGGACACCCCTTGCTTAGTCATTTACTCCAAGGACATGCTACAATGTGACTACGCTCAGGCTCGATGGAGTCTCAGGTTGTCCCGCGACCGTTTGACCATCGCGGGAGGGTCATGCTGTACATGCCTACGCACTGCTCGGAAATGATCCAGTTGCAGCTTGGACCACAGAATCTCCCTGCCTCGCCGCCGCCAAATTGGGTTCATCATTCCCTTGTTTCAGGTATAGTGACCACCCTTGTCATGCTGTACATTTCGTGCGCAGGAGCCTACTGCTCGTATCACGACAAGCACCGTGATGCCCGACGCACGGCCTCTCAGATCGTTCCGTTGAGCCTGCCTGCCTGAATCGCTCGATTCTGACCAGCATGAAGACCACCCGATGGAGTATCTCACGTTCTTCGCAGTTCGTCATTTTTGCACGTCGTACTGCCTTCAGGCGTTTGGCGCTCCATCAATGTGTATGGATCTCGAGCCAGCTTCATGTTTCCTCTGTTGGGCTCCATATGCCGAGTACGTTGCATGTAACCAAGGTCTACTGATCAAGAAACCCGCCCACTTGTCCTGGACAGAAGTAGCGAGCTGCATCTCCGAAATCTGCATTACAGGTGCGTGCGGTGATTTCATGCCCGCTTCAAGGCACATACACCGGGTATCAAGGGGGCCTGATCATACTTCCTCATCCATTCAGCCTATCAAGGACTGTTCAAATATGGCGACATAACGGTGACGTTCTCGTTCGCTTGGCGCTTCCCGTGTATAGATCCAGATTGCAGGGGTTTTCGGCGCGGGAATGTTTCTGATGGAGCTGTTTCAACTTTCAGCGATTGCGCTAACCGCCGCACAGGATCAGTTACAACAACCCCTGAGGGGCAAACTGGATTGGCACCTTTCGATCCTAATAGGGCGAACCCATGCCGTGAACTACACCGACGATTTCGCAGAAGTAAAGGAAACGACCAACGGCAAACGTGTACATATCATAATCGATTTCGTCGGACCATACATCGAGTCTTTGGCAATTGATGGGATGATGGTCTTCCTTGCATTCTTGAACGATAAAGATGATCCCTGCTTTCCGCGAAACTCTTTATTAAAAGAATAGCAATTCAATGGAAGCGAGGTTCCCCGGCCAATCTACGGCCGATCCTGTAAAAGTGAGTCGAGATCAGGGATCCACGGTATAGTCCCGGAGTTTCGCCCACCAGACGGAGTTGATCAATAGTTGTCGAACTGGGCGAACAAACACCGTCAAGTGCCTCCCTTGATACGACAAGTCGGAATGGTGACGCGAGCGGAAAAAGGCTGACCGATACGGGCCTACATTTCCAAGGTGTCTGTTCTTTGGGGGAGCTTCTGGCTTGACCCGTCGGCCACGGACGAGATTGCTTAGGTGTATCCTTTGGACAAGATTCAACCAGCAGGCTGCGAGATGGCGGGTAACAAGAAGACGAGTTGATCTTCGACGAGGCACGGAAGATTTCTTTGGCGAGAAGATCGTTGTAGGCAAGCGACGGAGATTCCGCACCAAGGAATGGTGCAGCGTATGGTTCGTCGTGGGTACGATTTGTATCGAGAACCGGAGACGACCATATGTGTTGTGGCTATCCAGACAGGTTCGGGAATAGGATATACCGTGACCGATCTAAGATGTCAAGCAAGCGGGCGGTCATAGAATAACGTTGCAGTCGCAAGGATTTACGCAAGAAGAAGGGACCATTCAAAGTTCCGGACGACGGTTGAGAAGCAGAAAGGTCCGTAGACAGGACAACGGTTGGGCAGACTCCCCCCCTGAGGGTAAAGTTGGCTAATTGCGACAGATCGACCCTTCCGTCGGCAACGCAAGGTCGAAGCAATCAATTGTGTTGGTTGTGGGGCTCCTCGGGACCTCGGTCGTTTCGTCGTGAACGATGACAGAGGGGCGATTGAGCAGCCAGCGGTAAGAAGGCTCTCTGGTCGGCAAGCATATGTAGCTCGATGGCTGGTTGCCAGGCTCGGAGAACGTACATGGCCCTGACGGACATGAGCCCTGCGCCATGCAGGCAGGGACGGACAGGACTGTGACAGTGGTGTCGGATAGGACCGAGCATAACGTGTTATTGGCGTGGGTAGCGGATCTGCGGCAGGGACGCGCCAAGTTCTGGCTGTGTTCTGGCGTCAACCGCAGCGAGATCTCAAGGCCACCGAGCGTCCCGTGTGAGCGTCCTGTGACAATGATCTCCGTATCCGTCCTGTGTCGGTTCCGGCATCCTTCGCCCATATCTTTCTTTCTTGATTCAGCTTCAGCATTGTATGTGAGGCGATGTCATTCAGTTCGGAATATTTAAACCGCATCCGCATCTGCAACCGTCGTCATCCCACCTCCCCACCATGAGCAGCCAGTGCAACAACGCTACTTCTCAATACCAGGCCCCCTACAGCCAGTCCAAGCCCACCTCTGGCACACACAGTGCTCCGTCGCCGTCCACGCTCGACCCCAGAGGCCAATACGGGTCCACGCGCACCACAATCAGTACCACCGCGAGCTCTGTAGCTCCCGTCTTCTTCTGATTCCCCATTGTGGCAAACATATCCTACCACCCGCTGCTTCTGTCATTCGCTATCTCGGACCACGTCGACACGCTCATGCCACGTGCCCCCACCATCATATAATCATATCCATCCCGACCCTCGGCCTCGTTCCGAGTTGATAATAAGCGCACGCGTGTCGTCGTCGTCGTCGCCTGCTTGGACAGTGTCGTCGACTAATCACAACTATCTAGGGAAGGAAGGACTCTCAATACCTATAATCGTCTCCATTCCCATCATCGCTTGCTGTGTCCTACCACTCAACCGTATCACACTGCATTACTAGTACTATTTATGTCCTCCGCTGTAGCCATCTACTGTACATTTGCCATACATCGGCCGTAACTTTGCTGTCACCATTCCCACTCGGATAAGAAGAATGCTGAGAGTATTGATCGAGTTCTTCAAATGGGGCATTATATGTAACTCGATTGGTCCTCTTTACAACGCCTCTACACTACACCTCGTGGAAACTAAGCAGCACATAGAACTCGTGAAGCGGAAAGGACTCGTAGCGTGCTGAAATCGTGGTGTATAAGATCTTGCGAGTCACTACTTGTCATGGACGAGTCATTGATTACTGTTGCCGTTCTAAACACCACTTACTACTCCATGATGCAGTCAATAATTTACTGTAAATAGGGTGATCAACTCCGCGATACCAGCCACATCAATATTAATGGGGCGGGTTATATGTCCCTTTTTGCTCGCTCCAAACAGATGGTGCGTCACAATATGCCAAGGGCATACCCTCACCCATGATGAGCACATCTACAGACGATGGGAATTTGTCCCAGACGATACCCGGGTTCAAAGGCGCATCGGCGTTCCTTCTGTACAAGAGCTTTACGCGCGACCACTACATTCCGTTCGAAATGCTTTTGATTCGTGCTTCTTTTTCCAAGGATGCTCCGCATGGGCTGTGAACAATTCATCTTGCCTTGGGATCGGTTATGATCTTATTTCCGCTAAACTGAGTCTGCCAGAGGAATAGGACGCCACGCAAGACCCACGTGTATGAGCTCTGATACAACAAAGCAGCAAAAGTGACAAAAGACCATGTCAACCATCATATTTACAATGTCCTCTGTTTGGTCAGCAAGTCCCTCTCATCTCCGCCGTCTGCCGCTTTCGTGATTTACAGAGGAAAGGTAGCTACATGAAGGGAGGACCCGGACGTTCTGTCCAACAACATCGTGGTGAATTGCGTGCAACCCGGAAGATTGCGAGTTCTATAATTGGCAGGCGTAGTGTTTGTCCCATCTTCAACTTGAATGTGCGACGACACGTATACCCCGCATCCGATGCTGCCAAGATCTCTTTTCGATTGGTGGACCTAATGAC
>JBBPTZ010000298.1:0-21100 GCA_038094315.1 Phylloporus cf. tubipes | reverse complement strand
ATACTCCATTATTCTCCATTCCAGATTATTCATTATTTGCAATACTTCAATTATCTTTTGCTCTATCTTAGAAATCTGGTGCAACTTTGGAAGTATATAAACTATATACTTCACCATGTAAAACTCCTTAGTTTGAATATTGACTATAATACCCCCTGTCTCTCTATGTTTGCCTCCTGACTTCCCACTTGACAGACTCTGTCCCTTTACTCTTTCACTATACTCTATTCTTATGGATTATCTCCATATCCCTTATGATCCACCTCCACACCTCCACTCTGAAATTAGGACATAACAGTGTACAAGGGCATGACACATAAGTCCTGCACCATGTCCTACCCCTTTTGATCCTGTCCCATGCTAATTCTGACCTTGACTTTCCAGTACACTCTTCAGAGTTCATAGAACTCCTACATACTCTGAGGAATCTTTGGACCAAATTCCCATGGTCCTTCCAGACCTCTGGACCTTTTAGCATTGGACATTCAATGAACATGACCCTTTCTTGGAGTTAAAGACAGTGGGGAACCAGTTTGTGACAAGAATACAGCCAAAAATAATATATTGATTATAGTAGCTGACAGCTTGACAGCTAAGAAATATGACAGGACCCTGACATGTCATGGTTTGTCACAATTGACACATCAGCTTGGTGGCACAGTGCAACAGCACTATAGCTAGGCAATATGACAGGCATCTGGCCCCACACTGTGTTACAGTTCATCACAATACAGCACACTGGCTTGATGGCATAGTGCGATAGTGCATAGTGTCAACAAGGACTGTAGCAACTACATAGATATATAGATACTACTATTAGTATATTCTAATTAATCTACACATTCCTAATAGGCCTGGGACTTGTGTTTTTTTGAGTGAGTCACATTACATAATCAAGTTCATTTAGTGTCATGCTCATCATGACAACTCCTTTTTTCCCACATCTAAATGACTCTGCCTCCATCTTACTGTTTTGGGCCTGACTGTTTGTCCCTTGTTACTCTAATGATGGTGACAACAATGTTTCCTGTCCAGTCCCCCACTGTGTTGACAATGATGATGGTGATGATGGTATGTCCCAGCTCCTCCCTCCACCATACTAACAATGATGGAGCCTATGTAGTTACTTTTTCATAACCTATATGATCACTGTTACAATAGGCCTGGGTGGGGACTAGTGTAGTCTTGTTGGACCTGAAGGGTGAGGGATAAAGAACAAGGGGACCCTAGAGATTTCCTAGTGGTGGATGTTTGTTGTAATACACCATCTGCAAAATGCACTTTTTAGCTCAGGCTATAAGACTTTATGGCATATGACAGCATTATTACAGAATTTGACCAAAAATGGCAGATGGTTACAGCAGCTAATAGCACTTACAGCTGAGCCACATGACAGGCACCTGGTCCCACATCCTGTCACATTATGGCACACCAGCTTGGCAGCATAGTGTGACAGCACTATAGCTGGGTGATGTGACAGGCACTTGGCTCCACATATGTCACAGGTCATTATAGTATGGCACACTGGCTTGATGATACACTGTGACAGTGCACAGTGCTGACAGGGACTATAGTAACTATGTAGATACTAGTACTAATTGTAAATTCTAATTAGTTTACCATTTCTAATGGGCCAGGACTTGTGATTTTTTGGGCAAGTCATATTACATAATCATGTTCATTGTGTCACACTTGCCATGATGACTTCTCTCCCCACACCCAAATGACTCTGCCTCCACCTTGCTGTTTCAAGCCTGACCGCTCATCTCTTGCCACACCAACAACAGCAATGACAATGTGTCCTGTCCAGTCCCCCACCATGTTGATGATGACAATAGTGTCCCAGCCCCTTTCTCCACCATACTGATGACAATGACAATGATGTGACCTGTCCAGCCCTTACCACATCATTGATGGTAATGATGACATGTTCTGATGATGAGGACATGGTGATGCAATGTCCCAGCCCCTTCCTCCACCACCCTGATGACAACCACAGCCCCACTCATATTACTACCACTACCATGTTGATGAGGGCAATGAGACAATGCCCCCATCCTGTTTCCAACAGGGACAACACAGTGGCCACCTCACCACCATCATCACATGGCCTCTACATCACCACCACCACTGTGTTGACAATGACAACAATGAGTTGATGTCCCTGATGAGGATGACACAGTGGCAATGGCTACCATGCTGCCACCACCCTTGTGTCAACAATGATGAGACAACCCCCCCACAGATGAGGATGACATGATGGCCATGGGACCACCACCATCACTATGTTGATGATGATGATGACACAGCAGCAGCAGCCATCACACTACCACCATCACTGTATTGGTGATGGTGACACTCTTGATGAGGACAACATAGTGTGGAGGTGGTCACCACATGGCCACCACCATGTCGACAATGACAAGATGGCACTTTCAAATGAGGACAGCACAGCAACATGGCAACCTTGCCACTGCTATGTTGACAACAACAACAATGTAGCAGCAGTGGCCATCACACCACCACTGTATTGATGACAACACCCCTGACAAGAACAACATGGCAGTGGCAGCTGTTACAGACTTACATTTATGGACTCACTTTTTTCACCTTTAAACACGTGACGCTTCACTTTCACACTTGTCACGGTCGCCCACAACGGACAACCTCTTATCTTCTACCCTATGCCCAGACACAGCCCTTATCTCTTATCCACAACATGAGGCTGCGCCTTATCTATGCGTTCCTACTTCTTATGCCTCATGCCTTCCTTATCACACATGCATTGCATGCATGTTTATGCTTATCTCCTTATCTCCATGAATCTGCGATCCGACATGACTCACGACCCATGCCTTAGACGCATGTTACGCTTCGTATGACTACTCATGACTCACGAACAGGTGTTGACCACATGTTCTATGCTTCTAACATGCACAGGCAGCATGTTCATGCTTCTACACCACTTGATCCATGCACAGGAGGCATGTATGGCTATGTTTTCCATTCCACACAGCCCTAAGGCTGTTCTCCTCATGGTGATGCACATGGACACTGCATGTTATGGACATATATGGATACGTATTGGTAGATTCGGTACAAACATGTACATACACTAGAGTAGTATATAAAGGCCCAGAGCCAGCCAAGGGACCTCAGTTTGTCCTCTTGGTTTTCCCCCTCCAACCTTGGTAACTGGAGAGCCTTGGTGCACGCTTACCAAAATCCCCCGTTCTGTTTGAGCAGCCTGTAGCACTTATGATTGGATTAGGTGTCAACACCTTTATTGGTTGTTGGGTTGTTTCAGCAGCAGTCACTACATGGCCGCCACCATGTCAACAATAACAAGACAACACTGCCCAAATAAGGATGGCATGGTGACTGTTATAGTTGTATTATTGCATGCCTCTGTTTTCCTTTTCTCCTTCACTTATGATGACCCAGACCCTTGTTGGGAACACTACCTCTTTGTTGTATTGCTGACCTGGCAGTTTCTCTATCCTGCTTTCTGGCCTGATGCTGTTTCTTCTGATCCTACTGGACCAGGCCCCAGGCTTTCTCCATGAGTATCATGTACATTTTCTACAAACAGCATCATCTTCTGGTTGCCTTTCTCATGATGGCCTTGTATTCCTGCACTATCTCATGTTACTAAGCAAAATGTGTCATCCCCAGTGATTCCTTGTGATTCCATTGCATTCTATCACTTACATAGGCTGTAGTACTTATACCTTGCTGCATGTACCATAGCTTCTCATTCTTGATCTATGCAATACAAGTGTCATATCTTGAACCACTCCCAGGACCTCTTTGAGTCTCTGCATGCTTTTGAGTCACTCTGAATGTTTCAAGGCCTCCCCCTTGTGAATCCCTTTGCTCCCTTTAAGAATACCTTCAGTTAGGATGTTGGCCACTCCTGCTGTCATGGATCCCCTTTGTCTACACTTTGTGTAACAAAAGATTAAGAATCTCCCTATGTCACTCCTACCATGGAGCAGGACTGACCCACCTTTGTTCAACATAGCCCACCCTCGAGAACCCCTCACTTCCATCCTCTGCAGTCGGACGACAAAGACTCTGCCCCTTGCACCTTGCACACCCCTCATACTCACAGACCCCAGCTTTCAGGCTTTCCCCTGTTAGCACAGCCTGACCCTTCACTCATCATACCTCTGCCCACTTGTACCCCTAGTCCTATCCTAACAACCCCACCCCAGTCACCTACCATGTCCTCTCACACCAAGCTCAAAGCAGCCCTACCTGCCAACTTCTCTGGAGAACCTGCTGATGCCATGCACACATACTTTGCTATCAACCCCACGCTCTACACCTCAGATGAGGCCAAGGTCATGACCACCCTGAACAAGATGAGCAAAGGCTGAGGTGTATCATTTTCCGAAATGTGGTACAACCTCATGGCAGCCTCTAACATCACTGCCACCAAGAAAACCTTTGAGAAGCTTGCTACCAGCTTCAAAACCACATTCTATCCCATCAATATCAAGTCCACCACCCACCATGAGCTCACCAAGCTCAGGCAGAAATCTGTTTGCACCTCCGGAGGCATCTCTGATGATGGCTTCCAAAAGTACATCACCAACTTCCAGAATCTGGCTTCCAAAGCTGGAATGATGGACTAAGACACTCTCATTAACATCTTCTCATTGGGGCTCAACTCTTGCATTTCCTTGCTTATCTTTAGCATGGAAAAGACCCCCATCACCATTGTGGATTGGATTGCCAAAGCCAAGATGTTCCACACTCACCTTGGACACATGGACATACTTGTAAAAGGTCAAACCACCCCCTTCCTTGTCCAACACTGCACCACTGCCAACCCCAATGTCATGGACGTGGACATAGTCCACCTCAACAAACTCACCCCCATTGAACATGCCAAGTGCGTCAAGGAGGGCCTCTGCTTCTGTTGCCAAAAGGGAGGTCATAATGCAGGACAATCCCATAGTACCTTGAACACCCCAGCATCTGCTTCCCCTCACTGTCCACAGAATATCTGTAACACTGAGACCTCCTTTGTTCTGGCCACTCCTATTGCATCCATCTTTGCTGCCACCCCCTCTGTTATTGATGCTTATGTCAATACCCTGAAAACTCAAGGTAAGAATGAGGATGAAGTCCTTCAGATACTCAAGGTCTGCTTCAAGGAAACACCTGAAGAAGACACCTCCATTGCCACCATTGCCACCTCAGATTTTTAAAATGGGAAGCTGCTTTGATATCTTCTTCCCTATCCATTTTCAATGTAATTGTAGCTTTACTGAATAAATGAACTCTCCTTGTCCCCATAAAGTTGCAAGTGCTAGGAAAAACTGTCAATACCCTTGCTCTCATTGACTCTGGTACCACCAGAAACTTCATTGATGTTGGTCTGCTCACACTAGCCAACTTCCCCTTATAGTGCCTCCCTCACCTGATCATTGTGCACAATGTGGACAGAACTGCTAATGCCAAAGGAACAATCCAATGGAAGACCTGGATCAGTCTCAAACTCTCCTCCACCAATGATGAAGAAGAACCAATGGTCCTTAGTCTTGGATGATGACAGATCATACTTGGCATGCCCTGGCTTCAGAAATGGAACCACCACATTGACTGGACTGCCAACCACATCACACTCCCTTGTACCCCCCACCTCATTGACAACAAACTTTACACCCCACAGTGCTACCTCATTTGATATCTAGGGTTAGATGTCGACCAGGAAATTGCTGAACTCTATAACCAACATTACACCCCTACTGTTGAAGTTGACAAAATCAACATCTCCACCCAACTCACTCAGGAGAATGTGCCTAAGGAACAGGAAGTTCCAAACTGGTGCAAGGACTTCACAAATGTATTCTCGAAGAAAACCCATGAGAAACTCCCCCCACATTGCTCTTATGACCACATTATCAAACTCAAACCCTCCTTTATCTCCAAAATCACTAAAGTCTACCCATTGAATCCAGCCAAACATGAGGCCTGCAAGGCTTTCATCAAGGAACACCTGAAGACCAGACAGATTGTCCCATCTAAATCCCCCCAAGCCTCACTGTTCTTTTTTGTGCCCAAAAAAGATGGAACCCTTTGCCCCTGTCAGGACTACTAATACCTGAACTCCCATACCATTCACAATGCCTACCTGCTCCCCCTCATCCCTGAGCTTATAGATGACATGAAGGAGTTCACACTCTTCACCAAGTTTGATGTCCATTGGGGCTACAATAACATTTGCATCTGTGAAGAGAACCAATGGAAAGCTGCATTCATCACACCACTTGGTCTCTTTGAACCCACTGTCATGTTCTTTGGATTCAACAATGCACCCCTTACTTTTCAGGCCTTCATGAATGACATTTTTGCGGACATAATGGGAGAGAAGTGGCTTAAGATCTATATGGACAACCTTGGCATTCATACCAAGGATGACATTGCCCTCCACCACGAATGCACCCACCATGTCCTGCAACACCTGTGTGAGCATGGACTCTCCCTGAAACTTTTGAAATGCTTCTTCAACATCCTTGAATGTTGAATGAAGTACCTTGGTCTTGTTATTGGCCAAGGCAAGATTGAGATGGACCTCACTAAGTTAAAGGCTATCCAGGATTGAAAGCCTCCCTCCTCCATCAAAGGTGTTCACTTTTTTATGGGCTTTGCAAACTTCTACTGGAAGTTCATTCCAGACTTCTCCAATATTGTCACCCCTTTAAATCCCCTTACCCAGAAAAATGAACCCTGAGCCTGGACAGGCCCCCAGCAATGCACTTTCAACTAACTTGAGACCATCTTCTCCTCAACCCCTGTCCTCCTCATACCCAACATTGCAAAACCTTTCTCCATCATGTCTGATGCATTCCTCATTGCCACTGGAGCAGTCCTCATGTAGGCCAACATTAACAGAGACACTCACCCCTGTGCCTACTTCTCTCATACCTTTGGCTCCACAGAGTGCAATTATGATATTTATGACTGAGAACTCCTTGCAGTTATCCTTGCCCTCACTGAATGGTGTCAATACCTTCAGGGGATGGCACACCTGGTCACTATCACCATGGACCACAAAAACCTCTTCTATGTCAAAGACCTTCAGAAATTATCTTGTTGGCAAGCTTGTTGGTCCCTCTTTTTATAGGACTTTAATATTATCTGGCAAGTCATGCCCAGTACCAAGATGGGACTGGCTAACACTCTCTTGGAAAGACCTCATTGACACCTCCAACAACAACACCAATGCCTTCATCATCCCAACCCCATCATAATCAATGCACTAGATCTCACCCTTGCTCACCACATACAGTCCTCGTCCCTGTCCAATCCCCTTGTACTCAAGGCCATTCAGAATGCCCAAGAAGGCTCCCTCCTCTTCCTATATTCCACACTGGATGACTGGATGTTTGACGTGGGTCACCTCTATTACAAGGGTTGGATGTATGTCCCACCTGCCAACTGCTCCACCCTTCTCCATGCACTTCATGAATCCCACACCTCTGGTCATGCAAGACGCTTCTGTACCAAGTCCCTGGTCAAATGGGATTATTGGTGGCCTGGTTTTGCCACATTTGTCAACTCCTTTGTCTTAGGCTGCACTATTTGCCAATTCTTCAAGGTGTTATGGTTGTGCTCTTGCATGCATTGGTATTCCTTTTTTCCTTCTCCTACTCTAACCCTGGCCCTTGCTGGGAGCACTACTTATTTGTTGTATTACTAACCTGGCAGTGTCTCTATCCTGCATTCTGACCCTAAGCCATTCCTTTGGTTTCCACTGGTAAGGGCCCTGGACTTACTTCTTGTATGTCTTGTATGTTTCTATGGACAGCTTCCCTACTCTGCCGCTTCTCTCACAATGGTGTCATCTTCCTGTGCATTCCCATATTACTCACATGTATTGGTCACTCTGCAGTAGTTCTGTCCATTTCCTTCACATTCTACCACTTATGTATGCCAGAATATATATACCATTGCTGCATGTATAGTAGACCCCATTCTTGATCTATGTAATACTAGCATCATATCTTGAACCACCCCTTCGGATCTCTATTAGCCTCTGTGCACTATTGAATCACTCTGTGTGTTCTAAAGCCTTTTCCTTAAAAACCCCCTTTGCTTACCTTTAGACATTGGCCTCCCCCATTGTCATTACCTTCAGATAGAATCTTGACTACTCCCATCATTCTGGATCTTGTTTGCAACACTCCATGTAACAAAAGATCAAGAATCTTCCTCCATTGAGTATATCCCTTGTCATTGTCACCCCCAGCTCTCAGGCCTTCCCCTGTCAGCCTGACCTAGCCCCTTGCCCATCATACCTCCGACCTTCATACCCTTGCACCATCATACCCCTAGTCCTATCCCAACAACCCCACCCCAGTCACTTACCATGTCCTCTCACACTGAACTCAAAGTGGCCCTTCCTGCTGACTTCTCTAGAGAACCCACTGACACCATGCATTGGATGAAGGCCATGTGTGCCTACTTTGCTATTAACCCCTCACTCTATGCCACTGATGAGGCCAAAGTTATGACAACCCTAAACAAGATGAGTAAGGGTCATGGAGTCTTGTTCTCTGAGATGTGGTATGACCTCATGGCTGATGCCAACCTTGCCCAATCTGAGAAAACCTTCAAAAAGCTGGCCATGAATTTCCAGATCACCTTCTACCCCTTTGATATCAAAGCTACTGCCCACCATGAGCTCACCAAGCTCTGACAAAAGTCACTCCACACCACTAAAGGTGTTACCAATGACAGCTTCCAGAAGTTTATCACAGGCTTCCAAAACCTTGTGTCCAAGGCTGGTATGACCAACCAGGAAACCCTCATTGATCTCTTTTCCCTAGGGCTTGACTCTTGCATTTCCATGCTTGTTTTAGGCACTGAAAAGATCTCCACCACCATCACTGATTGGATTGCCAAGGCCAAGGCTTTCCATACCTAGATCTCTTGCATGGATGCCCTGGCCAAGGAATGTACCACCCTCTCTCTCATTCATTATCACCCCACAGCTGACCCCAATGCCATGAATGTCAACACCATTCGCCTCAACAAGCTTACCCCTGCTGAACACGCCAAGTGCATCAAGGAGAACCTCTGCTTCTGCTGTCACAAGAAAGGTCACAATGCAGGACAGTGCCATAGTGCCTTGAATACCCCAGCATTGCCTCCTCCTCATTGCCCCCAGAACATTCATAACACCAAGACAACCCCCACCCCCACCCCCTCCATCATCAACACATATGTCAATACCCTGAAGACTCAGGGTAAAAACAAGAATGAAGTCCTCCAGATACTCAAGGTCTGCTTTAAGAACACACCCAAAGAAGACACTTCTGTTGCTGCCATTGACACCTCAGATTTTTAAATGGGAAGCCACTTTGATGTCTCCTTCCCTATCCATTTCCAATGTACTAGTAGCCTTGCCAAATAAATGCATGCTCCTTGTCCCTGTTAAACTGCAGGCTCTTGGAAAAATCATTGACACCTTCACCCTCATCAACTCCAATGCCACCAGAAACTTCATGAATATTGGTCTTCTCACACAAGCTGACTTCCTCTTGCAGCACCTCCCTTACCTGATCATCATGCATAATGCCAATGGCACAGCCAATGCCAAGGGAATGATCCAATGGAAGACTCAGATTGGACTCAAGTTCCCCTTCACTAACACAACTGCATCACACTCTCTTGCACCCTTCACTCCATTGATAACGAACTCTATATCCCACAGTGCTATCTCGTCTGATATCTAGGATTAAATGTCAACCAGGAAATTGCTGAATGTTATGACCAATGGTACTCCCCCTCTATCAAAGTCAACAAGATCACTATTTCTACCCAGCTTGCCCAGAAGAACACACCTAAGGAACAGGAAGTTCCAAACTGGTGCAAAGACTTTGCAAACGTCTTCTTAGAAAAGATCCATGAAAAACTCCCCATGCATTGCTCTTATGACCATGCCATTGAACTTAAATCTTCTTTTGTCCCCAAGATCGCCAAAGTCTACCCATTGAACCCTGCCAAACATGAGGCCTGCAAAGCCTTCATTGAGGAACACCTGAAGACTGGACAAATCGTTCCGTCAAAATCTCCCCAAGCCTCAACATTTTTCTTCATATCTAAAAAAGATGGAACCCTTTGACCCTGTCAGAACTACCAGTACCTGAATTCCCACACCATTCACAACACCTACCTGCTCCCCCTTATTCTGGAACTCATCAACAATATGAAGGGGTCCACATTCTTCACCAAGTTTGATGTCCGCTGGGGCTACAATAACATCCATATCCAAAAAGAGAACCAATGAAAAGCCATTTTCATCACACCACTTGGTCTCTTCGAACCCACTGTCATGTTTTTCAGTTTCAACAATGCACCCCTCACTTTTCAGGCCTTCATAAATGACATCTTCACTGATATGATCAGAGAAAAGTGGCTTAAGATTTACATGAACAATCTTGGCATCCACACCAAAGACAATGTCACCCTCCATCACAAATGCACCTGCCACATCTTGCAATATTTTCACAAACATGGACTGTCCCTGAAACTCTTGAAATGCTCCTTTGATACCCCCCACATGGTGTTACGGTCGTGCTGTTACATCGGTCCGTTTTTCTCTTTTCCTTTGCCTATTCCGATCCCGGCCCCTGCTGGGAACATTACATTTTCATTGTATCGCTGAACTGGCAGCTCCTCTATCCCGCTTTCTGGCCTGACACCGTTCCTTTGGATCCTACCGGGACAGGCTCCAGACTTCTTTCTTGATTATTCCATACGTTTCTATGGACAGCCTTCACTCCTCCGCTGTTTCTCTCATAACGGCGTTGTCTCTCCACTATCGTCCCATTGACTCATATGTACTTACCAATCTGCAGTAGTTTCTGTCCACTTCTACAGAGTTCCATTGCTTATGTACATACTGAGTACTTATACCTCCGCTGCCTGTACAATACTCTTCATTCTTGATCTGCGCAATCTAGCGTTGTATCTAGAACCAACCCCTGGGACTTCTCTGAGTCACTGCACACTCCTGAAGTGCTCTGTAAGTTCCTAGGTGATTCCTAGCGAACTCCCCTCGTTTACCTTCGACCCGACGACCGACCCGTCGTCCACACCCTCGGATTGAACCTCAGCTGCGTCTGACGTTCCGGATCTACGTTCGCAACACTACGCGTAACACTGAGTAAAACAGAAAGAAGATATACCAGGATACCAAAGCTGTGTGAAGCACAGGTCCCAGAGGAGAATAAGAAATGGAACTAGTCCAAATAGAATAAGCAAGAACAAGGATATACAAAAAGGTAATGAAAATGGTCCAAGGGTCAGGTGACTTGAGAATAAGGGAATAACACCAGAGTTGGTGTGGAGTTGACAAGTGGAGATCCAGAGTTGGACTTGTAAAAGTAATACAGTGAGCTCCAAAATCGTTGCAATAACTAACTAAAATATGGTGTGTGCAGCACACTGCAATCACCTGTTGGAATTTCGCTTAGGTTATGTGGGAAGAAATAAAGTACATACTCTTGGCTACATAATCGGTCCCTGGGTCATGTGATTTCGTTCACATGCGGCTGAGATATGTTCAATTTAAAACAGCAATACAATTGCAACAGTTTTGCACCCTTTAATAAAAATGTGCAATATGATTGAAATGATGCTATATTTGGTGGTGTTTGGGTGTACAAACAAAGGTACACATTGAAATACCATGTCTGAGTTTGAAATAGCTCACATCCATCTTTATTCCCAACTATATCCATCATGAGAACCATCTCTTCTACTTAAAAGGCTAATGTTCTTTTTATGCTTGATGCTAGCCAATCTGCCCACTCTATAGCTGCTGCCACTGGTCTCAATGTATTCACCATCTCTAGACTTCACTCTAAGGAGTGTTTTGAGATCCAGAAGTCCACTGAAGGTCATCCATCAAAGCTTTCCTCTACCAACTGAAACAACCCAACAACAACAAGTGCTGCTATAGGCTGCTCAATGAAGACAGAGGGGAGTGTGAAGACTGGCTCTCTGTTGAAGGGGGAAAACCAAGAGGACAAACTGAGGTCCTCTGGGCTGGCACTGGGCCTTTATATACTACCTAGGGGTATGTACATATTTGTACCAAATCTACCGATACGTATCCATATATGTCCATAACACGCGGCTACTGCATGTATCACCATGAGGAGAACAGCCTTGGGGCTGTGTGAAATGGAAGCATAAACATGAGGCATTTCATATGTATCAGAAGAGAAGCATGACATGCAGTGTACGCATGGATCTGAAACATAAGAAGCATGGTGGAATGGAAGCATACCATGAGGATGCGGCATGGATCAAGAGAAGGCATGAGGCATGGAAGATCAGAAGCACATAAATGATAAGGCGCTGCCTCATGCCATGGATAAGAGATAAGGGCTGTGTCTGGGCACAGGGTAGAAGATAAGAAGATAAGACATCAGGGGCGACTGTGACAAGAGTGAAAGTGAAGCATCACATGTCTGTGGGTTATTAGATAAGATACGATAAGAAGATGAAAAATTATGCTAAGTCCGTTGGAGTGCATCTGTAACAGTGTTTAGTCATGAGGTTGAATAGGTTTGTATTGCCTTGTACTGCCTATGCAGATTGGATGGATTGAATTTGATTGGACAGGATTGACTCACATTGACTCGCATTGACTCGCATTGGCTGGATTGAATCTGATTGGACAGGATTGAAACAGTTAAACCAGATTGCATCAGATTAAAGTGTATTGACTGGACTGTACTGGATTGAACCATATTGAACCACATTGGATTAGGAAAAGGGGGGAAACAAGGTGATTGTAACATGGAGTAGGGTGGACCAGTTGGCAGGTGGTATATACATGCGACCTTTGTAGTACAGGTGGCTGGTGTCAAATGTCTAGTTGCTTAGTGCAAAGTGAGGAAAGAGGGAGGAGCCTTCTTGGATGTTCCAGATGGCATAAAGAACAAGGGGGTCAGAGGTGGAGGATGACTGAATGTGGCAGGTGAGGGTGAGGTCAAGAGTGTTGATGATGATAGGGTCAGGGACAATGAAGGCATTGGTGTTGTCTTCCAAGATGTTGTTACGTTTTGTCCCTTTTCCTCTATGTTGTCCCCTTCCATCACTACTTCTCTTTTTTTAGACACTTCCTCCGACTCCCTTTGGGCATATATCTTGTCTCAGTAAGCTCACTGTTACTCTGACTTCTTCTGTTACGCGTAGCGTTGCAAACGTAGATCTGGAACGTCAGACACGGCCGAGGTTCAATCCAAGGGTGCGGACGACGGGTCGGTCGTTGGGTCGAAGGTGAATGAGGGGAGTTCGCTAGGAATCACCTAGGAACTTACAGAGCAACTCAAAAGCGTGCAGAGGCTCAAAGAGATCCCGGGGGTTGGTTCAAGAAACAACGCTAGATTGTGAAGATCAAGAATGGAGACTACTGTACAGGCAGCAGAGGTATAAGTACTCGATGTGTACGTAAGCGACAGAAGTCCGTAGAAGTGGACGGAACTACTGTGGATTGGTAAGTACGTATGAGTCAGTGGGAATATAGCGGAGAGACGATGCTGTTGTGAGAGAAGCAGCGGAGGAGCAGAGGCTGTCCATAGAAACGTACGGAATGATCAATAAGAAAGTCTGGAGCCTGTCCCGGTAGGATCCAAAGGAATGGTGTCAGGCCAGAATGCGGGATAGAGGAGCTGCCGGTTCAGTGATACAATGAATAGGTAGTGCTCCCAGCAGGGGCCGGGGTCGGAATAAGCAAAGGAAAAGAGAAAAACGGACTGACGCAATAGCACAACCGTAACATCTTCATATATCACTGCTCATACTTCGACTTGCGTGTTTACCTTTACGTTTGAGAAAGACACCTTTGACAACATTGTACATCAGTACTTAGCCCTCACCATAGTTGCTTGGATCCCTTGCCTTGTATCTCATACTACCACCTGAATCCAAGTGCCCTTTCATCCATTCCTAAGCCATGCTTAGGCCTTGTCTCTCTCAAGTCTTAGGTTTACTTTTGAGTGACCTCTGTGTTGCTTTGACCATCATTGTTGTACAACACCCCTTAGTCCCTCATCTCCCTGTGTATCACAACAGACGCCTGTCGCTAGGAAATCCCTAGGACCTCTCGTCCTTCATCCCTCACCCTCAGGTCTCACGAGATTACATTCAACCCTCCTTGGGCTGAGTGTAACATAAGACAAGCATCTTCTCCCCATGGCTATTGCTGTATAGTCCACCATTTCTCAATTACCCTCAAACTTTGCCCGCTGGAGAATTCCTCCATGGAACCCCTCTGACCACTCAGGACCCATAGCCTCTGACCAATCCACCCCGCCATCTCCATCGACGTCTTCCAATGAAGAACTCCCCACCCAGGAAGAGCATACCCTCACATGTGAGCTCTCTCAAAACCTTGCCCATAGTCTAGGACACTTGAATCTACTCCACACCCCCACCCCACCATCACCCACACCTGTTGCTCAAACTGGCACTCTATTCCAACTCTTCACTCGCCTACCATCACCTGTCTGCCCACCAATACCCACCATGTCCATCAAACCCACCGAACTCCATCTTGGAACCCCATCCCACTTCAATGGAGACTTTGCCAAAGCCATCCAGTGGCTTCAATCCATCCAGTTCTATCTGGAAGTTAACAAAGCTGTCTATGACACAGACGCCAAAATGGTCACCTTTGCCCTCTCCTACATGACTAAGGGTTCCACCCTCACCTGGGCTACTACCTACCGCCAAAACTGCATCACCAGAGCTACCATCACCTTTAGCACCTTCCTTGACTTCATCAAAGCCTTCAACGCAAGTTTTAAGCACCACAACCTAATCAACACTGCTATCGCCTGGCTTACTACCACCTGTATGGTCTACAAGAAAGGGGTCTACTCCCCCACCATTACCGAGTACAATGCTCAGTTCCAAAACCATGTCACCCTCTCTGGTATCACAGACCAGAACATCCTCATAGGCTTCTACTCTGCTGGCATTCCCGACCGCTTGATGAAGCGGATCTTTTCCATGGATACCCCCCCCCATCTCTATTGATAATTGGTACAAGAAGGCTGTCATGTTCCTTACCCAGTGGGACCACACCAATGAAATCGCCAAATGCCACACCAACCCCTTTCGCCAAAACTACCAACCCCTTACTTCCACCAGCTGCTCCCAAACCAACAAAGATCCCAATGCTATGGACATCAATGTGGTGCACGTTGGAAAACTCACCCCTAAAGAACAAAAACGCTGTATCGAAAAGAACCTCTGCTTCCAATGTTGCAAGGCAGGATATACTAGCACAACCTGCCCTGTGTTCACCTTGCCCACCAAACCTGTGGCCAAGATGTGGGTTGTAGAAGTTGAAGAAGACCTCCTGGAACTCAAGGACGACGACGATGAAGATATCATCCACCAAATCTCTTTCACCACCCCCTCTTCAGGTTTTTAAAGCAGGAGCCTCAATTGACACAAGTACCTCCTTCCCATAAGTGTAACTCTGTATTAGTATCCCTTACTGTGAAATCTATGGAAATTCCTGTTCAACTCATAGAACCATCACATATACTAAAAACCATTGACACCCATGCCCTGATTGATTCTGGCACTGACATCAACTGCCTTGATTGGCAGTTTGTGCAAAAACATCACCTCCCTACCACTCGTTTAGACAAACCCCTCCCAGTCCATAATATGGATGGAACGGTCAATTGCTCTGGAGGAATCAAGTTCACCACATCCCTCTTTGTCAACATGGAAGGTATTGTTCATCAAATTCTCTTCCATGTCATCTCCTGTGGTGCGAACAATGTCATCCTGGAAACTCCCTGGCTCTGCACTGCTTGCCCTATCATTGACTGGTCCAAACAAACCCTCTCGATTCCTGAAGCCAACGACCAGTTGAAAGACCGCTACCTCTTCCACACCGTGGATCTCTGCCAACATAACTCCCACTTTGTCCCACCAGTGGCACCACCACAACATGTCAATGTCACCACTACCGCTGATGCTTGGCTCTTTGAATGTCTAGACTATGAGACCCAAGACCACTACTGCACCAAGACCAATAACACACGAATCATGAATCAGATCATCCATGGAGATTTCTGATACATCCCTAACACCACCGTAGCCTGCCTCACCACCACTATGGAACTTGCCATAGCCACCGAAAAGGCCAAACCCAAAGCTACCCTACCATCCGAATACACCCAGTTCACTGACATCTTTAACAAAGAAACGGCAGACCACCTTCCCCCATCTTGCCCCTATGACCATGCCATAAACCTTGATGAAACCTTTGTCCCAAAGATTAGGAAACTATACCCTCTGACCCCTGACGAACGCAAAGCCATGGAGGACTTCCTCCAAGAAAACCTGGACACCAGCAAGATTAGCCCGTCAAACTTGCCCCAAGCCTCACTGTTCTTCTTTGTTAAGAAGAAGGATGGGAAACTCCGCCCCTGTCAAGACTATCACTACGTCAATCAACACACCATCTGTGACGCTTATCCCCTACCTCTCATTTCTGATCTCATAGACAAACTCAAAGATGCCAAGGTTTTTACCAAATTTGATGTTCATTGGGGATACAATAATATCCATATCAAAAATGGCGACCAATGGAAGGCTGCCTTTATCACCCACAAGGGCCTATATGAACCCAATGTCATGTTCTTTGGTTTAACTGACTCTCCACCTACCTTCCAACGTTTTATGAATGACTCCTTCTGTGATATGATCGCAGAAGGCTGGCTTGTCATCTACATGGATGATCTTCTTATCTTCTCCCCCAACACCAAGACCCACGAGGAACATACCAAACACGTCCTCCAACATATGCAAGAACTAGATCTACACCTCAAACTGGAGAAATGCCAGTTCACTGTTGAGGAAGTTGAATACCTTGGCATGATTGTCAAACCTGGCCTCATCACCATGGACCCAGTTAAGCTCGATGGGATCACATCCTGGCCCACCCCATCGACAGTCAAGGAAACCTGTTCCTTCCTCGGCTTCGCAAACTTTTATCATCAGTTCATCCCTGACTACTCCACCACTGCTCATCCCCTCATTGACCTCACCAAGAAGAACACTTCCTGGAAGTGGTCCTCTGCTTGTGAGGCATCTTTTGATACCCTCAAACACCTCTTTCTTTCCCAGCCCGTCCTCCATCTCCCAGATATCACTTGCCCCTTTGCTATCACCACTGACACCTCCAAGTTCACCTTTGGAGCCATCCTTCTCCAAACTGACACCAATGGAGATTGGCACCCCTGTTTCTATCTCTCCTAGTCGTTTTCTCAGGCCGAATGCAACTACAACATTTATGACTGTAAACTTCTTGCTGTCATTCCCATCCTTAAATCATGGCGACACTATCTCCATGGTTCCCCTTTTCCAGTACAGGTTTTCACAGACCACAAAAATTTGACCTATTTCCACAAACCCCAGGAACTCAACCAACACCAGGCACATTGGCTCCTAGACCTTGCCGATTTCGATCTGAAAATGATCCATGTTCCTGGCAAACTTCTTGGTGCACCAAATGCACTCTCCTGCCGCCCTGACCTCTCACCACCTGACAATGACAACTTGGGTGTCACCCTCCTCCCCCCATCCCTTTTTGTCAACCTCATCAATACTACCATGGCCCACCACATCCAATCGTCCTCAAAGGACGATCCTCTTGTTTTACAAGCACTCCAAGCCATTGATGGCCACATACCCCCTGCCTTCCACTCCCGTCTTGCCGATTGGCAGCTCCACAATAGAGTCCTCCTCTATCGCAACCATGTCTATGTCCCTCCTGACGATTCCCTCCGTCATTCCATCCTCCAACACTGCCATGACCATGAAACTGCTGGTCACCCCAGGTACCTCAAAACCCGTCAACTCATTGCTGCCGAATTCTGGTGGCCTGGCCTGGCCTCTTACATTTGCTGCTATGTCGAAGGTTGCACCCAATGCCAACAAGCAAAAGCCAACACACACCCCATGGTTCCCCCTGTTACTCCCATCAAATCCTCCTCTACGCGCCCATTCCAACAGGTCAGTTGCAACCTTATCACCGATCTCCTGTCCTCATCATTCTTTGACTCCCTCCTGGTCATGGTTGACCATGGACTTACAAAGGGGGTAATTCTTTGCCCCACCAAGAAAACTATCACTGCCAAGGGAGTTACCTCTCTCTTCTTTCACAAAGTATACCTTTGCTTTGGTCTTTACAACAAGATCATCTCAGATCGAGGCCCTTAATTTGCCTTGTCCTTCGCCAAAGAATTGGGTCATCTCTTGAACTACGACCTCTCCCTTTCCACCACCTATCACCCTCAAAGTGATGGGGAAATCAAACGAGTCAACCAAGAGGTTGAAACCTACCTCCGCATCTTTTGTGGCAGCAACCCCATGTCATGGGCTGACAAAATCTCACACACCGAGTTTGCCCACAATCACCACCCCCACTTGGTCACCAGCAAGTCGCCATTTTACCTCATGATGGGCTTCAAATCCCATGCTCTACCTTCCATCCTAGCCAACTCCCCTCTACCTGCAGTTGAAGCCCACCTTAAATCCCTCTCCACTGCCTGCGATGAAGCCCTCACTGCCCATGAACTCGCTCACCAAATCATGACATCCTGTTCTAAATGGGGATTCTCTCCCTTCTCTTTGGGTGACAAGGTCTGGCTTGAAGCCAAAACCTCCGCCACTCCATTGCAAACCTGAAGTTCGCCCCAAAACGCAAAGGACCTTTTATGATAACCAAGGTACTATCACCGATCATGTACCAACTCCATCTCCCAAAGACATGGAAGATTCACCCTGTGTTCCACACTTCTTTGTTATCGCCCTATTGCGAAAACCCTGTCCATGGTCCGAACTTCCCCACGCCACCACCTGACCTAATAGAAGGTGAAGAAGAATATGAAATTGAGCGTATCTTACACCACCATGGAGCTCCATCTTCCCGCATGTTCCTAATCCAATGGAAGGGATACTCAGCCGAAGAAGACTCCTAGGCCCCTGAGCAGGACTTAAAACATGCAAAGTCCACTTTGACAGACTATAAAAACCTCCATCCCACCGTCTTCACTCCTCTGTCCCCTTCCATCACCACCTTGAAACCCAGCCTAACCTGTCGATGTTGAACTACAACCATGACTCCTTTAACCGCCTCCTCCATCTCTTCCCCTTGTCGATGCCCTATTCTTTTAGTCCTTCCTCACTGAACCTATGACCCCATAACCTGCCATGAAGATGAACCCTGATGGGAGCCCACTCGTTCCCTGGCCTATCAACCAGAAACAGAGAAGTCCTTGTTGTTTGTCTGGCACCTCTAGCTTTGTTCCTGCTAGCTTCCTCTTCATTCTCCTCCCATCTTCTAGATGAACTCCCACTCTTTACCGTGTCTCACCCACACCACCCATCACTCTAATGAACTGCTGCTCTCTTCCATGTCTTGCAAACACTACCTGGCCTTATCACCCAATCTACTGATCTGATGATCACTCCTGATCCATTGCTCTTGCCCACTTATTCTACTCCACCTCATCCATGTATGCTCTGCTTCACTAGCTGATCCATCCACTTGATCTTCCAGGATCTCCAGGCTGGTTCCCCTTTCCTCGTCCTCCCTTGTTGCTGCCCTCATTACCTTGGGTGACCATTTCATGGTTTGAACACACCATCCCAGGTACCCTCACCCTCTTTGATCAGTAACTATCCCCATTTACACGTGACTCTTCCTGGAGCTTGAGTTCAATTGAGCTCAGTGTCTCAATCATACCCCAGAGGTAATGTTACGTTTTGTCCCTTTTCCCCTATGTTGTCCCCTTTCATCACTACTTCCCTTTTCTTAGACACTTCCTCCGACCCCCTTTGGGCATATATCTCATCTCAGTAAGCTCACTGTTACTCTGACTTCTTCATATATCACTGTTCGTACTTCGACTTGTGTGTTTACCTTTATGTTTGAGAAAGACACCTTTGACAACATTGTACATCAGTACTTAGCCCTCACCATAGTCACTTGGATTCCTTGCCTTGTATCTCATACTACCACCTGAATCCAAGCACCCTTTCATCCATTCCTAAGCTATGCTTAGGCCTTGTCTCTCTCAAGTCTTAGGTCTACTTTTGAGTGACCTCTGTGTTGCTTTGACCATCATCATTGCACAACACCCCTTAGTCCCTCGTCTCCCTGCGTATCACAACAGACACCTGTTGCTAGAAAATCCCTAGGACCTCTCGTCCTTCATCCCTTACCCTCAGGTTTCACGAGATTACGTTCAACCCTCCCTGGGCTGAGCGTAACAGGTGTTATGCTTGACCTGGGGAGGGACAGGCATAGTCTCATAAGATCTGAGGGCTTGAGGCAAAGGGTGAGGTGTCCTAGGGATTTCCCAGTGATGGACGTCTATTGCGATACACAGGGAGATGATGTTACAGTATCAGACGGGCTTTAGCCCCTAAACGGACGCTATGCTATATTTTTCACTTTTCATTACTCATTTACTTTATAGACACGTGACACTTCACTTTCATACTTGTCACGGTCGCCTACACGGACAACCTCTTATCTTCTACCCTGTGCCCAGACACAGCCCTTATCTCTTATCCACGACATGAGGCTGTGCCTTATCTATGCGCTTCTACTTCTTATGCCTCATGCCTTTCTTATTGCACATGCGTTGCACGCATGTTTATGCTTATCTTCTATCTCCACGGATCTCATGACCCTTATGACTCACGATCCATGCCTTAGACGCATGTAACGCTTCTCATGACTCTTCATGACCCAGATACATGAGTATCCCTCATGTTCTATGCTTCTAACATGCACAGGCAGCATGTTCACGCTTCTACACCACATGATCCATGCACACGACGCATGTATGGCTATGACCTTCCATTCCACACAGCCCTAAGGCTGTTCTCCTCATGGTGATACACACGGACACCGCATGTTATGACCATACACAGACTTTGTATCTTAGATCTAGTACAAACATGTACATACCCTTAGATAGTATATAAAGGCCCAGAGCCAGCCAAGGGACCTCAGTTTGTCCTCTTGGTT